>VNWY01000057.1:0-108539 GCA_009869845.1 Pseudachorutes palmiensis | reverse complement strand
GGCGAGATCCCTCTATAGGGGGATCTTGGTGCGGTTTTTTGATTTCCCGCTGTTTTTGTGCGGCAGAAGATCCCCGTATAGAGGGATAAATCCCCTCATAGAGGGATGAATTAACCCCGTGTATAGAGGGATAAATCCCTCAATAAGGGTATTACCAGACACTGTATATTCACTATATTTTAGTAATAAATTTGGACCTGTTATAATGAGATTGTCACCAACGACATATGTACCATCCATAGTAATAACTCGCATCCTCTGGGGTCTGGGTATTCCAGATTTTCTCTATAAAGTCAAACTTTTGGAACTAGGAAACCATACCCTTCATGAACTTCCTTTTTAGAAAATTTGTTGTAAACTTTCATCCTCTGATGTGCAAAATTCTAAAGAGACTTTTGTGTACATTCTGGAACAGGGTTGGATAACTTGCACGAGTACCTCAAGTTTTCATACCCACGAATGCGAGCCCCTTCCTTTTATTGTGACAATGAAACCATCGATGGATTGACTCTTCACTACCGTAGCAAACGCCGTGGATTTGTGGATTATGCCATGGGACAAATCAAACAGGTAAAGAAGTGGAATCAAGTGTCAAACATTTCCGTTAGACCAAAACTTTGTGTTCAACAACGAAATGTTGTGGCATTGTTAGGTGGCAAAACACTTTTATGACACAACAGTAGGAATTGAACTCATGAGTGACGAACTGGATGGGGAAATGCATCATGTCAAGTTCCAACTGAAATTCGATAATCGAGCATTTGGACAAGTGAGTAACTTCAAATCAAACGGCAAAAGATAAGCAATCTTGCACGATTCCATTTTAGGCTCAATCGTTGGTCAAATTGATAAGGGAAGAGGAACAACTTCCGGTGAAAGCATCAATGTTATTTGAACTGTTCCCATTCTGTGTCGTCTTTGGGTAATCTTTGACCATATCAAAAGGACCAATAGACAGGGGCGTTTCTTTTCAATTTCAGTGACGACATGATAATACAACATACGGGTCACTCCCTTCTAAACATTTTACCAGACTTGGTTGGCCAAACTGTTTCAGAAGCTTTTGATCTCGTTCGTCCAGTCATCCCATTTGCATTTGTGAATGTAAGGATAGAGAAACTTTGGCAATGGTTATGAGCTAGCTGTTATGATTACTAAACTTTTAAAAGATACTGGAGCGGCGTAACAACGTCTTTGAGCTGGTGACAGTGGCACCAATTTTAGACAGTGAACCCATGTATGGTGACACTGAGGAAGATGCTGGTGTCACTCTAAGGCTCAAAGGTAACAAGAAAATACAGCTACTGATTTTAAAGAAGTCGATAGACATTTTATTCATTTCAGGGCAAATGCTGCACATGGAGGAATGGAGAATGATGATTTATCTTGCAACCCCACAAATGCCGGATCTCGATAGCCTTCTGGCTTCAGGACTTTACATCAACGACCTTTCTCTCCACGATTGCAGCAGGTTTGGAATTCCCAATGTCGTTTGTTGAAGCAAATATTGACCCATTGGATTCAGGGACTTGGTGCTAGCGGGGACTCAGCAGTCGGTGGAATTGAAATTGGCATTGGACCAGGAACAGCAGAAGTCTCGTAAGCTGGAGGACAGCATGAAACAACTGGACTCTGAAATGCGAAGGACTGATGAGCTTCTGTACCAGATGATCCCAAAGCAAGTGGCTGACCGTATTCGACGGGGTGAAAACCCAGTAGACACTTGTGAGGTAAACAATTTGGGCCATTTGGGCTTTCTCAGCCTGACTTTCTCTTTCCCTTGAGACGCTACCCGCTCCCGTATTCCCTTTGAACATCAAGACAATATTCTCCCTTCATCTTTTATCAGAACTGTCTTGCCTTTTACAAGCCGGTTACTAATGTTCGGACCATTACTTCTAATGGGGCTTTCATTCGATTCTATCCCAAACTTTGTTTAATCCCACTCTCGCCTTACAAACTTTTGTTAGGATTTGAGTTCCTGTCGGTGGTAATGAGGGCGCAATAAGGTTCAATTCTCGTCGAAGTGGATGTAATGACGTTCTTAACACATTTCTGAAAATGCAATGAAGACGTCTGCTTCACTTTCCTTGTCATGATACCTTACACGCCACCACATAAAGACAGTCCCTAGTTGAGCCTCATTAAAACCAAAGTTTTGTATCTCCGGAGTAACCGGAAATTGAGGTCAGCGCAGTTAATCAAAAGTTGATCGCTTTCTCCCACTCTCTTCTCCAGGTCTTTGACATGGTCTCCATCCTTTTTTCTGACGTTGTCACTTTTACGGAGATTTGCGGCCGTATCAAGCCCATGCAGGTCGTGTCCATGCTCAATCACATGTACTCTCTCTTTGATCAACTCACGGAAAGAAATGGAGTCTACAAGGTAATCCCATCGCAACGGTTTTAATGATCATAAGACAACCTTATAAATTATTTGAGTAGAGTTTTAAGAAGTTGGAACTTGGCTTTATTAAGTAACAGAAGGGATGAAGGATGCTGAGGTTTTAAACAATAAAAACTTTGTGCATTTCAGGTGGAGACGATTGGCGACAGGTGAGTTTGTCAGTTGTTCTGTTCCTCTCCTGGTAATTTCAATAAATCAAGCTAACTAACTGGGATATTAGTTATATGGTTGTAAGCGGTGCCCCAAACAAGGATGCGAACCACGCTGAGCGGATTTGTGACATGGCGATGGACATGGTGGACGCCTCAAAGGAGATCAAGGATCCTTCTGGAGGTTTGATTAATATACAATTCTTTTCATCGTCCTTGAAAGCCCATGTTTCCTCATGTTTTCCCAATTTCCTTTGTCAGAGACGGATCATTTGCAACTCCGCGTGGGGGTCCATTCCGGAGATGTCGTGGCAGGGGTCGTAGGTCTCAAGATGCCTCGCTATTGTCTTTTTGGCGATACCGTGAACACATGCAAGTTCTACAAATGCAATTACTCTCCTAATCACTTTTCCCGATTGATTGGTTCCTTGCATGCGTAATGTTTCTCCTTATTCTACCTCTTGCAACATCCGGAGATCAATTTGATGAATGACACACGGAAATCACCCTGCTTATTCCCTTAAATCTTTTATACTAATTGGTAATTTATGATAAAGCCTCTAGGATGGAGTCCTCAAGTGCTCCAAGTAAAATCCAAATATCGGAGACAACAAAGGCTCTTTTGCCTAAAACATACCAGGTCGAATTCCGTGGTGAGGTTACCGTCAAAGGCAAAGGTGGGGACTAAGAATTTAAGTCCATTTCATAACATTGAGTTCTATAATAGTCTCGTCTAATTACCATAGGTCAAATGAGCACGTTCTGGCTGAATGGACGGAGAGAACGAATTCCATTGAGCGAGCTACATTGTAATTCCTTCTCCTGGACCGCACCCGCCATGTCCAGCGTAGACTCGACAACGGGCATTATCGATACTTTCCAAACACCAGCCCCATCTCTGGACGACGTCAGGGGCAAAGCGTTCTCTGAATCGATTCAATCCAACACCAGCGCACCACCCATTCGCCGCTTAGTCCGAGGTAATTAAGCAAGGCCTCTAGAGACTTAATTATTAATCAAGGCTCCATATTTCATCTAGGACTGTTGTCTATGTAGAACCAACCACGAGCGCTGAAAAGGGAGGTCGTCCTCGGTCTCGCCCGGGCCTACCTTCCCAGGACTCCATCACAAAACTTCAGCAGTCTGATGGTCACATTCCCTTCTTAATGCACCAACCTTCACTCAGTACTATGAACTTGGCTGCTGCCCGAGCCGCTGTGACAGAATCTCTCAGGAAAGCTGCACCGACGGAAAGATATCCTGGCGCTGATCAAGGTGCACCTCCTCCATTTAACGCTCTCCGATCTATTCACTCCGGATCCATCTCTGACCTTCGTAAAAAGCCAATAATTTCTCCAAAGGAGACAACTCCAAAATCCAGCGAGCCGGCTACACCCACGTTAGCGACACCACCAGAACCAGCTACGCCAGAACCAGTGGCACAAAAGCCAGTTGTACCGGAAGTAGTTGAAGCAGACCCGATGGTACAAAAACCAGTTGTATTGGAAGCAGCTACTGCTGCACCTAAAACACCTGAGCAGGCCCCTACGCAGGTCCCTACGGATTCGAAGAAGCCTGAAAAGGATACTGAAGCAAAGGAGGCAGCCATAGCTGGAAGCGTTGCCCCGACAGTGTCAACAGTCAGCGACACCTCTCCCGTGGAGAAACAAAGTAAGCCGATTGCAAAGGAGGTCTCAGGAGCTGCTCAGAATCAGAAGCAAGACATTCCCGTCAAAGCTACTTTGGGTAATAGTTCAAATAGTTTATCCTCTGCCCCTTCCGGGCCCTCGAGTGACCTCCGGAGCACTAAGGCCAAAGACGGCGGCGACAGAGTCCCGAGGAAGGAGCGTTTCGTCAAGCGTTTGAAGGAGAACAAAGTAGCTTTGCTCACTTCTGAAGCGATAGCCCAGATGGGGTGCAATGGCTTCGTGACGAAGCAGAAGGAAGTGATCAGTCAGGCATGTTCATTGCTCTGATTCTCTGTCAGCTCCTCTTGCTTTCTGTTGTACCACCGCCAGACTCTTCCTTAGAAGGCGGGCTTCTACCTCGCTCAACGACCAATTACAAAGCCCCTTACAGCATGGACGCTATCTCCTTCCTTGTGGACTCTGACTCGGAAGATGAGGCCGACGAGGAAGAGCATGACCCCTTCTGCTTCAGTCTTAGTAGTCGAAGGCACACTGTCCCTTCTTTTTTTGCAAGTATTGAGGACGACGATGACTGGATCTAGTCGAATTTTTGTAGCAAATTTCCCTGCACGGGAAGAAATCCCTGTTAGTAATTCATGTTTGGATGCATTTTTAGATTGATTGCATGTTAGCATGAATTGTTTATTTGACTACTTACACACTTTGAGCATGGGAATGGTGTCTAGTGACCATTGGATGTGTAATAAATAGTATCAATATTTCACCGTCCTGCCTTCAAATCCCACCCCCTTTCTCATTTATTTTAGGGAAGCGAATCAAGAAGAAAAAGTAGAAGGAAAACATCCCAGTTCAAGAGTCGTTGCAACGTGGATTTCTAAGATTCTATTTACTATCGCTGCTAAACATTCAAAGAGGTTGGAGGAAGTGGAGCCACACCAAGAGTGACTTGTGCCGACCTTTGTGTCCAATCTCGGAGCCTCACCTTTTTGTCTTTAGCTGACGACGGTTGCATCAGAATGGAATCATCGGAATTAATCATAACTTTTGCTGTTGCTTTCATTCTTTATTTATTGCTCTTTTACATTCAGCCGGGATTTATTTATGAATAAATTTAAGTAACCGGACAGTTTTTGAACTTGGATGTTACTTTGTCATATTATACAACTAAAATGTTGTGGACGGTGTTCAGTAATTCAGGCTTTTTAAGTGGACCAACGTGGATGATGTTCTTGCTGATCTGTCACCTTGAGTCTCTCAAATCGCTTGATTTCTTCTTTGATTGCTGCTATGAGTGGGACAGCGGGGTCTCGTCGTTCTTCATTCTCACCAGTGTCTGGAATTTCTTCCAGACCAAAGTTGGAACTAGAAGCAGGGTATGGAATGTCAGGATATATTGGATACCGAGGGAAAATGGGAGCCAGGGATGATGCAAAGGATCGGCTACCAGAGGACGTAGGGGTATCCATGGCAGATAAAGGGGAGGAGTTCAGATCAGGTTCGTCATCGGAACCTTGCTCTTCAACAACTGGCTCGGTGTCTGGACGTTTTTGGTCCGCTCGCCCTATCCTACTTCTAGCCGACCCGCTGGATGTGGCCGAATGACAGCGCCGCTCAGTACTTGCTGTCCACGCCCTCTTGGGAGCTCCTATAGAAGCCGATTTTGGTCTTGGTGACTCTACAGTTTCGCTGCGAGTGACGTGAGAAGTAGTCCAAGGTCGGGACTTTTCCTTTGTTTCGATGTGATGTGTCAGTGACACTTTGGCAGATTTGGTGCGAGCCTCGTCCGGATCGCCTCCTTCTTTTTTGCCTGCAAGTTGAACAACAATTTGGTGTTGGCACTGTTGAATTTGGTTGAATTGAAAATGGAAAAATCAAATTGACTTCCATTTACCTATGACATTGAAAGCATCGTCTAGAAATTGATGGAACCTCTTCCTCATACGTCCTAATGGATTCCCTTCAGTCGATGACTCGTCAATCCTGTGGACTTCAATTATTTCTTCCGATTCGGCAGAAATTAAGGATTCTGCAGACTTTTGTGTCGCTGTTGTAAATCGGCGGGGCCTAGGTTTTGGTTTTTTTGTCAGGATTCCCTTCAACCGCACCGGAGTTTGTACTTGGGCATCTTTCATTGGTGAAGTATTTTCAACAGTTCTCACGTGAGAGGTCTCAACACTCTCCCCAATTTCGCGGTCCTGCTCGCAGAGGCTTCCATTGTTGCTGTTGTTTTCTATTTCATCATCATGGCCATCGGGAGGTCCTTCCGTAATTGCCTCGTGCCTCGTCAAATCAAATTCTCGGATGCGCTTGACTTCTTTCCGTTCTGTCTTGGTTGTAGTTGAGCTTGAACAAATGGTGGTTTCGACTTTTCTTTGCTTTGAAAGCTGCTGCCCAGACTGTATCAATTTTTTGGCTTCATCACTAATTGGTTTGGCCAGTGGATCTGGACAGATGTCCAAGTGTCCAAATGTAACCTTTTCCCTTGATGATGCAGACAAGGGTCTCTCGCTATCTTCCTTACGGTCAACGTTCTCCGGCTTTTCTCTCCTCCGTTTCCCAACAGCCGTCGTGGCCCTTTTCCTTGGTGAAAGTCGCTTCGTCGGACTTCGTCTCGCAGCAACTGGAACTTCGCCATTCTTATACTTGGATCTTTTAGATTTTCCGTTGGCAGTTGTACCCTTTGCAGGTTTGACGATGATAGATTGTGGCGACTTTTCCTCGCTACTGCTCCTAGAACTACTAGAGATACTCCGTCTCCTTGGCGGAGATTCATTCCAGTCTTGCTCGAGTACTGTGTCCAGATCCTTAGCCAGTTTTTCTTGCTGCCTAGATCGCTCCTGTGGAAATTGACTAGTACTGGCCTTTTGTTTATCCTGGACCGTTTTAACGGCCCGTCTTCCTTTCCGTTCTTGCTCCAGATGCAGTTCAGATTGTTCGGCGGGGCTCTACAAAAGAGAATGACATTGAGATCGCATCTCTTTCAACCATCTTTTTCATTAACTTTTTAAGCCACAGTCGCAGTGTCAAGCAGAAGTTGTTGAACTCCAAGGAATTATCTACTAAACACAGAAAACTATCAAGCGAGCAGGACAAGTTTCACAATTGAATGAAGCTAATTTAGTGTGCACTGTTTTTAATACCGAGGGACCCAGAAATGCTGGATTGATGACTCCGCCCTCAATTCCAGTAGATTGCGATCGTGTTTCTCGTTCCATTACAACTCTTCTATCTCCCAGTCGCTTGTATTTCCATTTCCAAGCGACGATTCCAAGAATGAGGATTAAGATTATGATTAAGAAAATGCATGTCACTGCAACAGCGAGCCATGGGGAAACTCTTGCTTCGCGGATCTCGGATGTTTCTGGAACTGAAGTCTGAGTGTCAACCCCGACCATAGCTATATAGAACAAGAATAATAATTTGTTTTAGTTGAGTTCAAATGGTCGAAAGAACGGGGCGTGGAGATGGGACGCATAAGACAAATAAAGTTGGGCAAGGACTTTGCCTGTATAAAGTGACGGGAAGTCGTTAAAAGTGTCATCTTGACTTTTATCGATTCAGAATCCACTTGTGGTAACTGATTACCCTATATAATGTAATGAAATGTGGGACGCTCAGATCTTATTGATTTTTCGTTGGCGTGTCCATATTCTTTTTCTCATGAGAATTCACAACTGGGTCTCCCAGAAATACAACTTCCAAATCAATATAAACACGCAAAGATCTAATGAAGGAATACGTTTTCAACTGCGTCTTAACGGGCTCAGGTGGATCAAATTGCCAATGGAATGTAAACATAAACTGCAAATGGAAAAACAGAATGGCCGAAGGAGTGGGCATACCTTCTGCTTTGTTGATAACTTCGTAGTCAATCTGATTCTCCATCTCAGATTTACTAACCAAGTTCATATATTGAACAGCGGAAGTGGCAAGAACTGGTTGTCCCTCGGCGCATACAAAGTATTCCATACTCACTCTCGGCTGCGTTTCATTTGACGTAATGTTGACAAAAGATACGGAGACATTCATAGCAGTCGTTGCTAGAGATTTTAATTTCCCGCTTGAGCTTCCTCCTGACGAAAGGAAGAGCAATTCAAAATCCAAATCTGCCCTTTCCATGTCCCCTTCATTAGTCGTTGCTCTCCGATTTCGTTGTCCTTGAGCCTTCGGAGGTTGCTCAATGTCCTCAGTTTTGTTCAGGATCCCAAGGGAATTGAGTAAATGCCGTTTGAACGCAGAAGCATAGACTTTAGCCAGGTTCTTTTGCATGTTGTCTTTGAAATGGACGGAGGAATTGCTCACATCTGAGGCATTGGCTTTGATTACCGTGTTGATCCAGTAAATTGGATTGGTCGAAGTGGATACGTCTGATGCAGGGGTTGTCCTTTCATCCCCTTCTAACGTCGTATCTGTTGTCGATCTTTCGCTAGTTGAGGGGGTTGGTGTGGCAGTAGGTTCGATTGGAATTGAAAACGTGGGGGAAGGTTCAATACTTTCGAAGGTCGTTGTGACCTCAGAACTTCGATATGGCGATGAAGGCGTCTCATCGGGAAGTATTGGCGTCCTTGTGAGTAGTGGCGAAGATATGACAACAGTAGGGGTAAGCTCAACTGGGTAAACCGTGGTCAGCACAGTCGTAAATAAAACCATCGTTTTGGTGACGAGGATAACTCGAGGATGACCTCCGTCATCCTTGAACCCTCCGTTGTCTTCCCATGCAAGCCCGCCGTCTTGGTCAGAGTCCTTTGATCCATCCCCTGATCCCGCCCATAAGAAATCATCAATTCTATTCAAAGTGTAAAGCAGTATAGTTAAATTTTTGTTTTTAAACCCCTTGAGTGGACTCACTTGTACTTTCGTCGTAGGTCAATGAGAGGGTCCGTTGCAGTCAAATGCTCCGGGGGTTGGGAAATAAATCTAAATTGCTGACTGGATGCGATTTCCTGGTCAAATTCAGTTCCGTTTCCTACAGGACAGTCATAACCAATTTAGATTCTTGAATGAATACGTAGAATCCGCCCTTAGAATTAAACAGTGGCGATGTTCCAACAATTCAGGACCTGACCTCAATTTCCTCATCCAATTGAGATGATTAATTCTGACAAGAGACTTCCGGAATTCCTTTCACGCATAAAATAATAGGCCTGGATCTAAACAAAATATTTTAGCAACTGTGGAACGCATCATTGCCAATTCTCAGTTAAAACGTTCATAAAAATGTGTCATGCGATTGTGTCATTTTCTGAATTGGAATTCTGAATTGGAATGCTTGGAAGAGTTTTGTGATTGAGATGATTGAAATGATATGCGGATGACTTTGTTCTTAATTGATTAGCCCTTTACTTCTCTGCCTCACATGTTGCAAAACTTTTGCCAAATCGATTCTGGAGTCAATAGACTGCCAACTCCACCTTTCATTCCGTGCCATTCATAGTGTCAAACATAAACGCCATTTCGTGGTAACGAGTTCTCAAGGAGAAACCCGTTTCATAAGAAACTTAATGTACTTTTCATAAATTGTCCAACCCATTTTCGTTCTAAGAAAAGTGACCAAATGAATTAGACCAAAGTGGACTTTGCCGTTAAACTCCATCTAAAGTCTGTTCGAAATGTTTAAATTATTCAGAGGCTTGGACACGTTTTTCTTCCTGGTTGAATTTTGTGGACAATTTCTGTTACAAGTTCGACAACCTCGACCAACCAGACAGTTCCAAAAGCGCTCAATTTGGCCATATAAATATACATTCACGGTTTACCAATTCAACGGCGTCGGCTAGGTACTTTAGTCTGACGCATTTCGGCAATGGAATTTCCTGTCCATCCGCGCCCAGGATGAGGAGCTAATCTAATCGAAACAAAAGGAGCCAAGGAGGGAGCGACGTCTCAGCAAACGATCGCTTGAATCATTTCATTCAATCGATCCAACAATCCCGACTTCCGGATGTTTAACTCAGAATGGCAAAGTTTACATGCTGGATTTTGACATAACCGACAGGAAAGGAAAGGTTGAATGAGAAGGACAGTAAAATTAAATCCCAGCCTGCGGGAGCGGATATGCTCCTCCATTCCTGCTTGTTAAAAATCAGAACCATTTAAACTCTTACTTCCGCTTCTTTCACTTTTGCTATAAAACTGCACAAACATTTCTGATTATAGCTAAGGATGCTGACCGTTTGGTGACCCAAATAAAATCACAATTCCATCAATTCCATCCAGACATGGTGAAGCCTTGAATAATTTAGAACCTTACGATTGCTTGGTTCAGCATTGAGGTTGATTGTGAGAAAGTGTAAACAATAACAGAGGAAGCATTGGATCCAGCAGAGTTCCATTCTTATGCCGATTCCTGCCTCCTGTCACTTTCACACTTTATTTGGCAACGAGTAATGGTCGTTACCGAAAACGAACAATAGTGTCCTCATGATGAGAAATGGAGCAATGGAAATGTCATCCCGTTGGAACTGACTCTTCGGGCATTGTTCGATTTTCGCAAGCTTCCCTTGGCCTGCGGATGACACGGTCAGACAATTAACTCACCTGTCGTGTCTCCGCGTCCACCTGCCTCCCTGGAGGATAAACAGAGGGAAACTGGTGACGAATAGCGGAATGAGGGCTTTCGCGTATTCGCAAAGGGTGGGGGAAGGGGACGTTTTCATTGGGATTTGCATAAGCGATGAAGAGCGCTTTGGCGCAGGTACCGCGGCAAGGGTTAGTTCAGGTAAGGCCATTACACAGGTAAATCCATCCAGTAATCAATACAAAAAGAACTCTCCCTTCGCTTTCACTCAGAGAAAATCAGAACCGTACTTGAAATAAGTCATCAATGACCAAGGAAAATACCCGGGTTAGGTCATGGGTGATTTAGTACAACAAAAACAACTTAAAAATGGCTCCAGAGTCTTTTGGAAGTCAATTGAAGACTCAATGAATGAAAACTCTAATGGAGCTCTAATTGCTAGGGGTCAATTGATTGTCAGGAACATGTAAAATTGATTAAAAGCAATGCATTTCCAAAACGTTTTTTCATAAATTGCCGGGTCACAAGAAATTTTTTTTGACGGTGGCGTCATCTGGAGGGGATAAATTGAAAATGAGATTTTCTATGTTGATATTCCTTTTGTCTCTTAATCTTATGTTGACCCTTGACCCCAGAGTCCTTGCATACTCTTACTCTGTCGTTAACTGAGATAATTAATGTTGGATTCTTTGTAAGTTCCAAGTTGAGTTAATTGTCACCCAACTGCCGAGCATAGGAGCAGTGACGCTCTGTGAAGAATTTGGAAATCAAAACCTGAAACTACACTTGGAAAACCTCCAAAAAATCATTCGCAAAACAGACGCTGAGGGGAGAGGAGAGGAAACAGCGAATACCAAAGAATTTCAAGGGTAATCAAACTACGAAATAACAAGGTAAATTATCAATTAATCAACTCAACATTTGGTTACTAGTGTCATCAATTAGTCATTCAAACCTTCAATTACTCTCTGCTGTCATTTTAGTTGGAAGTGAGTGAGATTTAATTTTACAACTAAAAGAGCCTGTCAAAATAGACTGGCCAAAGAGACAAGAGGAAGTCAACTGTCAAAGCAGCCATAATAGTAACATTATGGCTGCTTTGACATTACATTATCCTAGTGAACTGTTCTTTTGATTAGTTCATTTGACCTTTATGACTTGACCCTTGGCCTTAAGACATAAGAAACCCTTTGATTGAAGAATTGACAATTGAGGCCTAATTTCTTGGTTCCAGGTTTTGGATCTCCCTCTTGAAAGTGACGCCAAAAAAAGGGAAAGGAGAGTGGAGTGGAGTCCCCGAATTCTCACTTTTCACTTTAGAATTCAAGTCACATCGTCTTCTTAATTCTGCTGACCACTGCTCAAGTGCTCAACTGCTACCATCTTCTGTTCTAAACAAGGTAAGGAACACGGGTCACGGGGTCATACCTGGGTCATGGGTTAGAGGAACAAGGGGAGGAATCTGTCAGTAGTTGCTAGATAATGTAATATTGATATACAAAGGTATAGCGGGTTCGGGTATATAAGATTATTGGCGGCATTTAAGCTTTAGTTCCTTGGGCTAAATAAAAATACATATGCTAAATGTATAACGTATGCTGTTATAAACCTCAGTTTAATTAACTTATTAGTAGTCCCGTTATAATTACACTACACTTAAATCAAACTGTGGACTTTATTATATTACAGAGATGCAGCGGAGATCACTACGTGCTCGGCTATCTGAGCCAAAGGTTGAACCGCCTCAGACACGGGGGAGAAAGGCTGAAGACACAAAGAAGGCCACTCCAACTCCTAAAAAAGCCGAGCCAGTTGCGAAGAATACAAAGAAGGCTGAATCGACTCCAAAGAAAGCGGAAGTGTCTGCAAAGAAAGTAGAAGTAACGGCAAAGAAATCGGAACCACCTATCAGAGTCGACTCTCCGTCAAAAAGAGTTGAGTCTCTGAAGAAGGGAGATTTATCCCAGAAGGACGAGCCGACTCACATTGTCGAGTCACCAACTAAAGAACTGGTTGAATCCATACAAAACGAAGACATCACAGTTGAGGAAGTTGTCACAATGACTCCAGCTGATGTCGAACCCGAGAAGGAAGAAGAGAGCAAAACTGAGGAAGAAGTGGAGCCTCCACCACCTCCACGCCGCCGTCCAGGACGCCCAAGACGATCAGAAACGAAACAAGAAGTTAAACCAGTGGAGCCTCCAACTTGGAAAGACTCGACTCCAAAAGAAGAGGAAAAGGTTGTTCTGAATGCCCGTGGAATGGTACGTCAGCGTCAATTTATTAATTCTTACGTGAGCTTGAAGATGATACGATGATATTTTGTTTATAGCCCGTGAGACAAAGGAAGCGAAATCGTTTTTACGACTATGACGAGGAAGAAGAGGATGATGAGCCAGTGTATGTCAAGTCCAAGCCTTCCTCAGAGAAGAAAGTGAAGTTGGAGCCACTTCAGATTCTTATGGATACTCATGCAAACACTCTGACGGTTACGCCAATCATGTCAGAGGTGATTATTGATAATGAGGACACAGAAATCATCATTGCTGACGAATTAGGCGACGGAGCGATGATGACAACACTCAGCAAAATGAAAACCGACCCTTCGTCGGTCGGCAGGACCCCGGACGGCAGGATTTTGGCTCCACGGACTCACATTCCTAAACCAATCTCTGTAAAACCCATTCTTCCATCGAAGACTGAAAGTTACAGGGGCATCAAGCAAGAATTCAAGAGTGACTTGTACAAGCGGTCTGAATATCCTTCGTTTGTTCGATTTTATGCCAATGTGAAGACAAAGGTACCTATGCCTGATCGCTGGGGAGTCAACGGAGTGATGTTTGACCCGGTACGAAAGATGAAAAGCTTCATCATGTGTGAAGTCGAGATTTCGCCATTTGGGGAGGCAGTTATGAAGAAATGCATTCAGGTATAATTATAATAAGAGATCAGGTTTAAAGTAGTTGAATACATTCCAGCTATTAATAATTTTAATTAATCTTAATATTTCAGGTGTTTGATGATTTGAGCTTGCGAGTTACGATTCAGGGTCAAGATCTCTCTGGGAAGGTGGAGGGGATCCGGAAACTCCAGTCTGAAAATGATGTGCCTGCGATTGTCGCCAAAATTAGTGCATTGAAAGTTTGCACTGGAGTAAAGTCTTTTGGTCCACAAGACATGAATTACCACCCAACGGTCCAGAAGAAAGGATCTTGCTACTTTTCTGCAGATTGTCAGACAATTCTTTCCTTCAACTACGTTGGCGCCTTATGTCCGGCATGCAACAGGCTTC
The DNA here is from genome assembly GCA_009869845.1 of Pseudachorutes palmiensis. Taxonomy (NCBI): domain Eukaryota; kingdom Metazoa; phylum Arthropoda; class Collembola; order Poduromorpha; family Neanuridae; genus Pseudachorutes; species Pseudachorutes palmiensis. The sequence continues at coordinate 94,526 of VNWY01000057.1, read as the reverse complement.
GAAATGCAGTGCGACGACGCAACGTCAAGACTAAGCAGGAGCGTGAGAAGAGTGTTGCAAGGTAAGATTCTGATGCAGTTATTTGTTATAATTGGTTTTGTGAATTTACTCTAAACTAAAATATCATTTCCAGACCAAACGTGAAGAAAGTACGAAGCCTCTTTGGTCGTGCACTCTACAGTGTCCTTGACCAGCTTTTAAGTGAGGATAAGTCAAAGAAAGGGAATCTCAAAGGAAGGGATTCCTACCTACTCCAGGAAATGAAAATTGAGGGCGATGGGATGACTCCCAATGACAGACGTGGTTCCAGCCTTCAAAAAGGGATGAGGAAACGGATCGAGCAAAAATTCAAAAAGCAAAAGGTAATTCCATCTCTCAATATTCTGCAGGACAGGACTAACTTTTTGTTCCTTTTCAGGATGGAAATGTACGTGGTACTTCTATGTCGATTTCATCAGTGATCGACCCTGCAACTGGACTGAGACAAACTGTTATTCCTCAAGGACTTATGGACTACATCTCCCTTGGTGGGGAGAATGGGAACATCGTCATTCAGAACGGTGGAGAATTCACTTTTGATGATGGACAAGAGTACGAGTTGATTGGAGAGACGGAAGGAGGGGAACCACTCCAAATTGTTGAAGCTACAGATGATCAGACGATTCAGATAATTGAAGTGGATGACCAGACGATGGCTCAATTTGCTGCCCAAAACATAAACATGGGTGGTATGTTCTTCCACGACACATCCAACATTCAGGTGACGGAAATTGACCCAAATGATCCAAACACAGTTTTCAAGGTTCTCAACTCCGGAGAAATTTTTCTCCAGGAGCATAAAGCTTAAGAAATAAATCAGAGTTCCACTTATTTAGCAATAATTTTACCCCAAAGTAGTCTCTTTTATTTCTACTTGAGTTAAAATCTTCATCATAAAAAGTTAGGGAGCTACTGCTTTACTATAATAATATATTATCTTGACACATCAAATAAATGTAAACATTATTCATAGAGCGTGGAATTAAAAATGTTGACAGAAAGTATATTTTCATAGCGGCATTTTCTCTGTCTTCTCCACTTAAAAATAGATTTCTTTATATATTACAATTGGACAAGTGTCAGTGTTGGAGTTTAGCAACCGTATTAGTGTGTGTGTACTTTTTGTAATTTAAAATCTTGGAAAGAACTCAGGCTTCAGTATATTTCCCTGTCTCAGTCACACGAGTTCCTTACAAGTTTCCTTATATTTGATTTCTAACGTTTCACTTAAGTAATTTAGGTTTTCTAGGTGGGATCTTTGTAGTCACTTTTCGTTTCTCCATGGTAAAAAGTATTCTACCAATAGCAACACTTTAAAGTGTTGCTCTCTGATTGTCCGACCAAAAAGACGGACGACTGAGGGTACAAAGGGGTTTCTGACCTCGTCAATGAGGTTAAAATGTGTGACAGTTACAGTGGTAGGAAGGCATAAACTCGTAGTCTTCACTGGAGTAAAAGGCAGTCAAATTTTCTTTGTTTTATAACTTCGTATTGAAAGTTTTTTGTGAACACAGTTGCAATACATTATAGTCGTCCCACTTTGTTCCATTCAGATACTTAATATTTTTCAGTATAGTTTCAATCTCCATATTTAAAAATAAGCCACTTAACTTTATCATCATTCTAAAAACCCGAATTTACGTAATACGAATCATAGGTTGCATTCAGGACAAGCAGCGAGTTCGTTCCTTATAAAATAATTTACCGCCATTTGTGATTTACTATTATTGTACTTGTTCTTAACCAATGACCTTCCTCTCTCGTAACAACCAAACAAGGGTTGCAAGCATACAATTTTCTCCAAACCCAAAAGGGCAGGATACGATTTTTACGGGGCATAAATACAAAGACAAAACTGCCTTTGTCATTCCTAAGGCACCCTTATCCCGACTTTATAAATCGCTCTACAAATCTAAATAAGGATCGGAAGACAGCCTACAGAGGGGGGGGATGGATGGCAATGAGCAATTGTAGTCCATCCTGGAAAAAACTTATAAGACTGGAAATGGCACCTCCTTTTGGCAAGGTGTCACGGATGGCCAAGAAATCTGCGTAATGGGAATTTAAAGTTGAGCGAAGCAGTCGATACGCAGTTTAGATGTCGGCTGGGAAGTTGGAGTGGGGCTGTGGGGCTGTGATTGGTTCACCTGTAGCGGAGGGAGGGGATGCTTAATTGCAACCTCATTGGTCTCAGTCTTCTTAGTTTGATCGTAGATCGCTCCAGCAATGGTTGGTGTACCACTCCGGCTACTTGGAGGAAAGGAAGGATTTCGTCGACTTGGCAATCCCTCATCTTCTGACCTTACTTCTGTGAGTATCGCAGTCAACGGGGGTTGGTTGGTGAAGAAAGCCATCTTTTCTCTGTGTGAAAAAGAAAATCAGTCAGTCATAAGTTGTCGTTAAGTAGAGATAATTTATAGAAAAACCTCAAGGAAGGAGGCTGAGAAGGATACTCACTTGAAAGAAATTACATCTGGCTTCCCACGCGGGGTTTTGATTTTCCTCAACTTGTAGATTTCCTTTGAGGCCTTGTTCAGGAGCTTCTCCATCTTCAAACTCTCAATCCCCTGCGGAGTTGAAGGGTCAATGGTAGGTGGAAGGGACTGGAATAAGTCTTGGAGCCTCGCATCATCCAGTAAATTGTTCATTCGCTCAGAGTCACCAGCAGCCTTGGCAGTTTCCAGTTCGCCTTTCAGTATTTTCAGACGATTAATTTCCTCTTGCAAAGCTTGGAGACGGTAGTGTTGAGCCTTTGATTACAACAAACGAATTATTAAGCATCTTTACCCTCTCTTTACTTTCTTAGTTTAAAACAAATGAAGTAAATTACCTGTCGGTCCAATTCCAAATCAATCGAAGTCCGAGCATTTGGAATTGTTGCTGTTTTTGGCTTGTAATGAGGTAATAAGTGGATAGAATTTGATGATCCAGACCTCTTCCAGCGTAGACAGCGTCTATCCAATGATCCCCGCATGAAGGCATCTTTCCCAAGCGTAGCGTGGGTTGATGCTTCATCCTCACCCAGACAATCGTTAGAACTGCTCCCTTCTGGATGGACTTTTCTATACAGTGGCATTGAACTGTCACTGTCACTTCGATTCAGCTACAAGAAAAAATAAATGTTGTCGTATAATTCTATTCCACACATATAAAAAACGTCAGCAAAATTCCTTGGCTAGGACACATGTGTCCTTGCACTCCAGTTGATGATTTCATTTCTTGGGAAAAAATTTAATTCGGCAGACTTTGATTCGCCATGCTATTTTTAACCACGGAATTTATACGTGCGGAGGACAGGCATTTAGAAATGAGGAGAGGAGCAACGTAATTTAACTCTGTAAAAAAAGCCTTTACATTGCACAGATAATTAATCGAGCAAGGCCTTTCATTGTCTTTAAAAATTAATTTTTAATTGATGTTTAACTTACCCGACAAATGTATTCCCTCCTGTTGTCTACGGCACTTGGAGAAAATGTTTGGGAGCGTTTAATGACAATGGACCCTTTGGGGTGTGATGTCCCCTTGACTCTGCTCTGGGCCTTGGTCTGGACAAACACCCCATCTGTATTTGTCGATTTTTCTTCCGTTTCTGGACAGACATCTTCATAAATTATTTCGCAGTATTCATTCTCTTCACCCTCCACTTGGAGCTCATCTTCTTCGTCTTGAGACGAACTACCCTCCTCCTCGTCTTCATCCCCACTTTCTGTGAGTACTTCTGGAGCACAACGCCACTCAGCCGCTCGCTGGTGCCACTTTTCCATGTTCTCAGCGTGGAATCCTTCCGCTTCTATTATTTAAACAAAGTTGACAGTTGACGTGTGATAAATTCGGTTATGACTTTATTACCTGGATTCCTGGTAAGCGTGGATGTTTGTGAGGATGAAATGATTGTAGACTCATCACTGGACTCTTCCTTTAGATTTGTTTGTTGTCTTCCAGGAGTATAAGTCAGACTTATTTCACTTTCCTGCTTTGAATGGCAATTGCTCCCAGATTTCTCGTATTTCTCTCCAGTTTCATCCCCAGGGTTGGACATTACAACCCGTTCATTTAGATTTTCTTCCTCCGTCTGGAGAAAATGGAAGCTGAGAATGTTGTACCAACGAGTAGATGAGGAGTCTGGCTTAAAATCAGCAAGGCTAACTTGAGAACAGCCCTGGAACAAGGAAAACATTATTTTGTTGTTCGTATATTTTCTTATTTAAGTATACAAACTTACGAGGCAATGTTCAAGGCCAGTAGGCGAAACCCCGAATACGTTAATTTGCAATGTTTTGCTAAATAGCACTCCGAGGGAGAGATTTATGGGGAAATTTTCTCCTATTGTGATCTTATCATCCCCTTGCACGAATTTCGTACAGAATTGGCAAGAAACTTTTCGGATCGCTGGTAACAGTGCGACTCGAATACATCTACATGGGATATTACGTAATTCAACACTTTAGCTTACAAATCAAATACAACTAAACCAAATTAAATTAATAAACTTACACTTTGTGATTCTCCTGCAGGAACAATGACCTCAAATTCCTAGCTCTCTCGATTCCCACATGAAGCGCTGAATCCGAGACCGAGTACCTGAAGACATGAAATATGTTGATGAGTCAGGGTCTGCGCATGCCTACTACATCCGAATTTGCGTAATTCCTCCCACGACTTACCGCAGCTTCAGTTGTACTTGTGGTGACTGAACACTCATCTCTGGAAGGACACCATTTTCTGGCTTGGCTCGACTATTGGAAGCTTCAAAGACGCCACTGTCTCCGGCGACAGACTCATCACTCACGGCTGCAGAGACGGAGCGTGTACCGGAAGAACTTCCAGGGATGCGGGAGGATACATCCTCTTGCGACTCCTCCATGTTGGAATCATCGTTCAAAACATACTCGGAAATTGGAGAAAGTGGAGGTAGGAGTGAGTAGGATCCGGATTTCTCAACCTGGAAAGAGATTTCCAAATTATCAAAAGTTCAAAGTGAGCAAAAGTCCATAAGTCATTTCCAATTATTCCTCTATAGCTCCCCTTCTTCTAAAGAGGGATGAGATCCAAACGCTAAAAGAGCCGACATTATTTGCCAAAAAATCCATGTTGAAAATTATTCAAAGAAATTCCTACACTGGGAATAATGATAGCAGAGTTATGCTATATGCATCTGATCTTGAGTCTGAAAACCACGGTGCATTCAAGTATAGTGGCAAAAGTTCAAAAAAAAATGGAAAACCCCACGTTTCCCAGAAGTTGACGTCTCCCACTGCCAAGTGTTAATTTATCTGTGCATTTTATTTTACGTTGGATAAAAACACGGTTCCTTTGAGTGAAACCCAATAAATCATAATCAGACGTGTCTTTTGAGCCAAGATAACCAATAAATTCCTTCAAAAATTCCTTCCCGTAATAATATAGTTTACCTATTATTTAATGCTGAGGATCAAAATGAATCATTTTCAATGAAATTACAATGGAAACTGAGACACGATCAATTCAAATGAATGAAGGAAAGTTAAACGCATGTTAAAAACAAGTTTACAGTCTCAATAAAAAGCCAAATTAATGCCAGCAAGTGTGCGGTTGTATAATTTTTAAAAGCATAATTCAATGACCTGGGTGTTTAAAAATATCACAATCACAAACCTCATAACGTTTCTCCGTGTAGAGAGTTAATTCCGCCAATTTGTCATCTAGATCTCCAACCCCAAGAGCTGGCGTCGTTGGATTTGTGTGGCCAGCGAGTCTCCGTTGTTTCTCCATGTAGGCTTGCTCATAAGATGGGGGAGGGCCAAGTTCGTAAGGCGACGCTGGTGGAGACACTGACGACAATGAGCTTCGTGGCGACAGAGATGGCTGAGAATTTGTAGTGAGCTGCGACTGAGTCCCCGACGCCTGTTGAGGAAGGTCATCCGTCGATGGAACTGGGGTCATGGCTGTATTCACGTTGAGAAGGACAGCCGTCGGTCTCGGGTCACAGGCATCACAATTTGCGGCAAAGTTTGTAGATGATGATGTACTTGCACCCTGTGTTAAAAATAAAAGTTCTAGTTTATGAATGCCGTTGTTCCCTATTCCATAATTAATGATGTATTTTTAATGAAGGGGATTAATGCGAAGACGGGTCACCACAACAAATAATTTTTCGCATTGCCCCTATGCTCTCGTGACTCTCATTTAACTACCCTATTCCATGTGGAGAAGTAAAAGCCAAGCCATTTACACCTCGAGAGGAATGTGAATGGCAAATTCTTTTGTTGAATTTAGCACAATGAAACAAGAGGGCCTTCACATTCTTTAAACCCATCTATTGTTGATAATGGTGGATTCAATTAGCATACCTGAAGAAGAATTCGATGTAAATCAGCTAAATTCACCCCGTCAAGCTGAGTCGACGGTGCCCCGTAAATGTCAGTAAAACTTAGACTTGAGAGTGACCCCTGAAATAGAATAAAAATGGCATTTAAAATTGTATATCACAGTGCTGTGCTTCTGTGCTGTTTATCATCAAGTCACAAATATGTTAGAGGAGATTTCTAGTCTCTAACCTTGCTAGATGCTTGACTTGAACTTAGCGACGCAAGGGATGAGCTTGACGACATACTCAGAGTACTCGCCGACAGTGACTTCAGTCTCCCCTCGAGTGTGGCCATGGAATTGAGCGCGTCCCTTAGTTTATGGAGCAAATTCTGTTTCTCTTCATGAAGCCGCAATCTGTCTGCAATATTTCGCTTAGCCATGTCTGCAGCAAGACTTAGGTCCGTTTCCAGTCTTTGAATCTCGGACTGAATTCCAGCGACTTCCTTCACCGGTCTGGACTTGGGGCAAATGCTCCGAAGTTCGCGTAAAAGTTGTTCCTTTTCCTGGAAGAGGAGAAGTCTATCCTTGTCTGACTCTACTTCACCCGGTTCCACGCTCTCCTCCAACTCAGAGAGTCTCCGTTGAATTTGCTGAACGTCCTTCCTGTTCATGTCATACTGGAGTCGGAGTCTCGCCATTTCCGCTAATCTGGCTCCAATCGGTACCAGCTTCATCAAAGTAAAAGTAAAATAAGAAGGCATTCAAACTAAAGCTTGAAGTTGATTAAAACATACCTCGCCAGAGAGATCAGTTTGTGAGGCGGTACTGAACTTTTCCATTGGAATGCTGAGTGTTGAGATATCCGGAGAATTCTCAACCGTTTGGAGTCTTGTTAAGTCTTCCTTGTGCCGGGCCAGGCTCTGCATAAGCTCCGCCCTTTCCTTTTCACCGGATTGAAGGGAGTTTTGAATACTTCGAAGTTCGGTAATTATGGCTTGGGCCTCCCCCACGGTGTATGTCACACCCACGGTGTAACAACTACCACTTAATTTCTGTTCCACTTGAGCCAAGGTCGTCAGTCCCTGCTGCTTCATTGATACTTCTTGTCGAATTTGTTCCAGTTCTTGCCTAAGACGATGAACCCTCATCTTCGCCAATGAGACGTCTTGCTTTAGTAAGTCAGGGTCGTATTTAGAGGAAGTTGTACTTGATACTAATTACGAAATTACATCAATTCAGTAACATCCTTTCACCTCCTTTAAATTAAGGAAATTAAGTGCATTTCAATTTACTTGATGAGGTGGATGAGGCAGTGTGGAGTCCATTCAAGGCTGAATTCAGATGTTGGTATTCATCCTCTGCTATTCCTAGCCGACGCATTTTCACATCCAGAGTTTCCTTTTTTGCCTAAAACAAGTTATTTTTTCAATTATATGGAATGGAAATTCTCAATTCTCATTTGCTAATAACAATATAATTAAAATTCTATGAGGAACTTTACAGTCATGTCGCCGACACAGATTTTTGATCAAGTCAAGCTGTCTCTAGGTTCTAGCTTCCACGTCAGAGCTACTACCTATGTTTGATTGAGAGTCAGTGGAGTGAAGGAGAGTTATACATTGGAAGCACACCTTCCTTGTACAATTCTTATCCAACAATCTAGATTCATGCGCAAGAGAAAGGTGTAATGGGTGAAATTATAAATTGGTGAAGGTGGAATTTTAATTGGGGATGTTATTTTGGAGGGGCTCCACATGCACGATGGTGATTGGCTAGTTTCTGTAAACAATTTCAATTGTCCATTGTGTTTGAGTTAGACAATTGAGTAACAAAGTCTTAATTTGGCAATTCCATCGAGGTTAATTACCGAAGAGAGGGATGCACGTCATAGGTGGAGGAATGCGGAGTGTTCTACAGAGAAAATGGATTCCAAAGGACGGTATTTCCTACTGCTTTAAGATGCTCGTAGACAAGGAATGTACTTTGTAAGATGACGAGAATGATGAGGAGATTTCATCTTCTTTGATCAGAGTGTATATTGGAGATGGAGTCGATAGGATGATCTGTAGAGGAGGGGAATTGGGGATCGGAATTTGGAATGTGACACAGGGCTGTAGTCTAGTGTTGTAGTAAAATGAAAACGGCAGATGCATACCAAGTACAAGGATCTCAAGACTCAAACATCCGACGGAACGTGTAAATTTTCAACATTCTCTAGAGAGATGATGGACGCATATGTGTGGATACGTAAGAGTAGAGGTTAGCTAGGATCAAATGGGAAGAAGGGCCTTTGGGCCCTTACACTCCAATCATCCAATCAAATCAAATCTTTTATAAACAAATCCAAGGAATGTGCAAATTCATTATAAAAGTAAAAACGCCTTTTTGGAAACATTCTTTTGCAAAGACTGAAAGTCCTTGTTGTGTCATTTAACTCTTATGTGTGAATCTCCTCCTGTCATCTCCAGACACGTGGAGCCTTCCCTTTTGGAATGTGATCTTTTATCACCTGCATTCCACAAATACCCATCCCACGCATCCCTTCTCTCCATTTTATGCAAATGAGACAAAACATGTTCAGAAGGTGATGGGCTCTTCCTCGCTCCTTGTCTTGCCAAAATTATTCACAAAACATCGACCATTGACACTTTGACTTTATTTCATTTGACAATGTAAAAGATTGAAATTGAAAGGGCAACTCCACCAGGGCAAATCCACATTTGCCCTGGTGATGTGTGATGAATTAGATTGGAATTCATGGCCCCTGGACCTCTTTCTATGATTTCTTTTCACTTTGCAAAATTGCCAATCTGAATTGGCCTTTTTCATTTGGAGTTGAGTGGAGAGGAGGAGTGTCGTGGGGTCCTCCTGACTCGTTCCAATTGCCAAATTTTAACCGGTTTGAAGTCACAGGGGCAGGGTAAACTGCATTCCGACGTCCCTACCAAAGACCACATGTCCCACCAAATATACACAAAGTCTTCGAACCGAAAAATATCCAATGCAAGTGAAGTCGGTGATGGAGTGAGGCGATTCACTAAACTCCCGCCTCTCTACATATACTCGGGGAATTCCTCAGTCAGGGATCTCCCGCATTGCTTCTCTTAAAACCAAAAAATTAAAGTCCTCATGCCTCATGTCTAAGCGTTATGTGTAGCGGAATTAATAAACATTCTAAAGGAGTGTAATTTGGAAGTCACATTGTCCTCAATATAGTAATGCATCATATAGAAATGGTGGTGACATAATAAATCAATGTCTCACTTGTAGTTCTTCTGAGGCAGTATTAAGGTAATCTCTCAGCATAGCTTCTTGGTAGGCACGCCAACTTTGATGTGGGTCCTCAATCTGCGTCCGTTCTAAAAATATTAAAAACAAAGACATTATTAAAAATTAAAATTATGAGATTAGCTGTCAAATATCAAATTCATCTCCGCATTTACTAACAACTGCCCCACTACTACAAAACTTAATGCAAAATCCTAATGACATGCATAAACCTCTCAAGATGAAGTGACATTTTAATCCCATTCCTGTCACATTGATGCCAATGAAATCCAACTGCGACGTATAGGGTTGTGCTCTAATCTGATGTAAACTTGGTCCTTCCAAAAGGAATTTAAAGTGTCACAGGAACAGTTTCTTTTTATTATTATGCAGGAGGAACCGATTGAGCCTTTTATTTGACAGTCAATCCCATCATGGTCTATTAAAGGAAAGCACGTCAATGATTGATCTATAGCAGTTGATCTTTGATCTACAGGGTCATTCCTTTTTGTAAGTAATTAACTTTTGGGTTTTCTAAATGAGCACGTTTCTTTCTAATCAATATCATCTTATCATCCGATGGGAAAGTCACTTTGTTTGAACAAAACAAGAGGCTACACATTTCCTACACATTTATTTCCAATTGTGCCCTATGGTTCCTATGGTTCCTATGGTTTTGGACAAATTATTCGGGAGCTCTGAAGTGTCAGTGTGGATGTAGGACATTCCAGTGAGAAGGGCGTGTATGAGAATCCGAATATCTTCCACCGCCTTTTCCCTTTTGAGAGTTCAACTGTCCTATTTGGCCAAGTAGCCAGGAATTCCTTTTTCCGAGATGAATCCTCCAACTGCATTCCAATTCCATTGTTTTTGGTGGCAGCTGTAGTGGCACTCAGGCCAACTCATCACCTTATCTTATCAGTCGGAGGAACGGAAGACTTACGACTGTTGTGGTCAATGTAGTAGACGCCAATGAGCGGGTCATAGGCCTGCTCCCATCCAATCGGCAGTTCATTTCCCACGCAGTCTGCAAATGTGGCTGGTTTGGTCAGTCTAAAGAGTACAAATATGTAAAGAAAAGCATTAGTCAAAATCCGGAATTGATGATGGCTCCCTCCTAGAATTGATTATTGTGGATGGTGCTACTGGGCATTGGAGGTCCGCCATACTCAATTTGATAAGGTGAATTTGGAAGGAGGGGTAACAATCCCGGTAACAATGGGACTTTGCCACTTCTCCTCTAGTCTACGTAAGGCCAGTAGCCACTGTTTACGTCTTTCAAAGGACGAGAATAATAAAAAACACAAGGGAAAAAATAAGGATTTGATGAGAATCAACACGTCAAATAACATCCCTTCCTTGTTTCACTCGATTGTTAATCTTAACAAGGACCCGGCATACTCCCTATACATACTCAGCCATAGCCCTAACGTCTCCCTTACCCACCATCATTACAACACACACAAGTCCACCTGTCGTAGGCTCTCTCCTCCAGCGCAAGAACGAATAAGTTCCATGACCCTCCAACATCATGGACTCTTGGACTCAGCAACAGGTGTGAGGCCCTTAGCTAAAAACCCAAAACATCAAAATGGAACCTGGAGAAAGACGCTTTAAGCTCCAATCGGTTCTCCTCTCCTCGGAAAATAGAACCGGGAGGCAGGAACTTTAATTATAACTTAAAATACTCGATGATGGAATAACACCTGACTCTTCATTCCCATCCCCCGTCTCCCGTCTTCCGTCAGAATTTAAATATAAACTTATCCAGTAAAGGATTTTTCTTTAAAGACTTCCGCTTGACTCACAAAAGTATTTCCACGTAATCTCTTCGTTTATTCGTGTGGGAAATAATAAAGACAAACCAATAAATGGATGGTATCCGGATTTCAGAGAATCCTCGGCAAAAGTACAACAATGGAATTTGTAAAGATTTCCAAAAGTATCATTTAAATGACAAACCAGGTGCTGATAAGAATCGAGGAAGAGACGAGAGTGACTCATTCTTCAAAACGTTTTCTATTTGATCCCAAAACATTGATGATGAAACAAAGGACAATCCTTAAATCCTAATCTTCAAACAACCCTGAAAAAGGTTGAAAAGTGACTCCATTTATTCTGTATTTTTATAATATGCGTATTATGACTGGACACAAAGTTTTAAAACAAACTGGGCCCGTATCATCATAAAACCAATTGGCACCTGCGAATCGTTAATAAACATTTTTTACTAACGTATCACCCCAGGGTTTGAGTAGACAAAGAATGTACCAGTTGTAAAAATTCCTTTGAGGTTGAGTAACTGAAATAATACAGGAGGGATTCGTCATGCGATCGGATGATCCTGTATTTGCACTTTGCAGTGGAAAATGGATGACAAACTCTGATTATCTTGACCCTACACAGAAAAATTGCTTAAAAGGGAGTTCCAATTGAATTCCAAGTCAATTCCTTCAAGATTCAATCATAATTCCAAGAGGTTCTTACACATATGAATACTTTTGAGTATTTTGCTAAATTAAAAATCTTCGTAAGGAGCAATGATCATGATGGAATCATGGAACCAAAAAGGGTTGGAGTTGACTAGGCAAAAATGCTAAATTCACCAATCGATCGACACTCCTATAACTGATAGGAAGCGGAATGTGTTGAATCTTTGGTTAAATTTGGATACTAAATCGTACACAATTTACCTAACAAATATTGAACAAGTAAGTCCTGAATCGCAGGAGTCCATATCAACTTGATTTCCCCATCAAACATTTGTAAATGTTCATTGACTTCCAATCCCTCCTCGTAAACTTCTTCAAAGATATGAAACTAATTTCACCCCTAGAGCATAAGTACCTTCTTTCAGGAGTAAAGAGGAGGATGACATCAGTAGACTAACTGACTCTGAGAGAGACTTGACCTTTGACTCTGTTCTTTCACAATATTAAGGCTGATTATGAAACATGAAACATGAAACGGAAAAGTCTGCTTAGCTCCTTTTCCTTTTTGGATCGAATGAAATCTAAGCTCTACTTCTGATCTCATCATCATCGTCAGCATCTTCTTGATGTTGAAAGTATTGAAAGTATGAATTTGATGCTGTTGGATCTGATTATTGCCATAGGAGGGTGGAATGAGAGGAGCTAAGATCCTGTTGTGCGGAAGCAAGGAGTATTTGTAAAGCGTGGAATGCGGCAGGAGTACTCCGGATTCCATTGGCTCCGACAGAACCGTAAGCTCCCAGATGTTATTCCCTCCTTCCACTTCCTTTTCCCAGATTGTAAATTCCAGCTGATTTTTAAACAAAAGTTCCCTTGCATGTCAATCTCCTTATTCTCCTTATTCTCGTTGGATTGGAAAGTGTAAGGAATGTGGTTGTGATGGTGAGTGGACTATGTAATAATTGACGTTCCTGCCTTGAGAGATGGAGTAGTTTCTACAGGGAAGAAGAAGGGGAGGGAGGTGGAATGTTTGGACCAAGACGAGATCCGAGATTTTAACCCTTCTTCTTCTTCTTTCATTTAAACTTTTATAGTTTCCTTCAACCCAGCAGGGAAACATGGTCAAAAAGATACAAAGTAACAAACTACAAATGCTACAAATGCAACAGCACAAACACCTCCAAACGGAGTTCTTCCAGCATTTCGTTTTCTGCAAAATGGCAGAACAAACCGTAACCTCCTGGAAAGGTTTTAATTGTGTTTGGAAAGGGCGGTTTCTAAAGGGATTTGTTCATGCTCCGTCCTTCATCGGCTCCTTCATTCCCTCACACTCACACTCTGCTGAAAAATTAATTAGCTTAAGCTAAAACTCCTCCTTAATTGTGAAAAAGCTATAAAACAGAAACCAAGGTTTACACGTCATCACCGTTCCTACAAACAATAAATTGAACAGATTTATTAGCGGCAACAAGCATCAAGGTCGGGCGTGCCCGTGCCCGTAATTGAGCTTATAGCTCACTTGTACCTTATCAAGGAATGTTGTTCTCACTATCAAAACAGTGCAAGTCAATTGACCTGTAAAATGAATGGGTTGAGACGTTTTGTCACGAGGATAAGGGGTCAGTGATCCCAAGGAGTGTATTATTCTAAATCTAAACGAGCTAATCCATCATCGCCTGGATGGAATTGAGCTCCCATCATCGTAAAAGTCAATCGGAGCTAAATTAAGATTAGAGTCATAATAGACTGGATGGTGTCAATTTGCTTTGATAGAAGGACGGAGCAAGCCCTAGCATCAATTAGGAGTTAATAAAAAGTCGTTGTCGGAAGAATGTGATTGCGTCCTTTACATTCCTGAGATTACAGGAGTTCGTAGTGGCCTACTCAACGGGGACATGACGTCAGAAGTGTTGGTGGCAAGCAGGCTAGGGGTATATTCCAAATTAACATTCTTCACTATAATCCCACACGCACCAAAAAGACAAAACTACAAAGACACTTTGTGATAATTGGAATTACAATTACACAACACAACTCATATGGATTATGCTCTTCCGGATGATCTTCTAGACTACTAATGTCATCTCTAGTAGACTACTAATGAATAATCATCTCAAAAACTTTAAGTAATTTTCAATTGTAGTTTTCAATTACCTGTCTCTAGGATCAATCCAAGTGGTTTGATGACTGTTGTGGTCAATAAAATAAATCTTTCCGTCAAAGTCTCGTGCCATATCCCATCCGGCTGGTAGAGGCATTTCACCTATTTCACCGGGATTCTTGACCTTTTGGCATTAGTAGTAGGACCGAAAGGGACAGAGGGTGTAGTTGCGAATAGCCACATTCACTCACTCTGTGGTGTTGGCTACAAGGCCTGCTGGAGTTGTTTGAGATGTTCCAGTAGTAGGAATTCCAGGAGTATTGACGGAAGGGTGTTGAGTACTCCTGCTCCAGGGGTTGAAAGTGTCTGGAGAGGAATGATCATATTTGTATGTAAAGAGGGTGTTTGACCTCTGACCTAGTAAAGTGTGTTGTGTTGTTTGTAATTAACATTAACTTATATCCTAGTGGAGCCTCTACTCCAGCCTCACTCACTTGTTGACTACTGGGGCTATACTGAAATCAACCTCACTTCGGAGCAGCAGGCTGAGGTGAGTTAACACAAAAAAAGCAAGAAAAGGGAAAAGTGGAGAACACACACGCCATCACATTCCATACGAATACACACAAACCAACTACGGGGGACGACAACACACAAACATATTTATTAGTTATAGATTATTATACTTTTAATTTTAAAATATAATTATACACTATTATTCCTATTTTATATTAAAAATTATAATAAATAAAAAATAATCAATTCTAGATATATAATTTAAAATACACAATGTACAGACTGACTCTGACAGCAATTTTAAACAATTTTCGTCTATTTTGAATTTAATTTTTTAATTTTTAAATGTGTAGTTTTAAATTTGGTATTTTATCGTTGTATTGTACTTTACAGGGTAATTTACCCTTATTATAAACTCCCCATCATCATGGCCCAAAAAATAGAGTCATCCGCGGTGATGGTCACCCGCTTTCCGACACCAGATCAAAATCGGTTATAGCCGACCTGAGAAAAGTTACAGTTTCACCTTATTATAAATTTAATAAATTTCTCCAATTTTGATATCTTTCCACCCAATAAGGAGTGCGAGGAAAACAATTTATGTTTTAAATTCACATAGAATAAATCAGTGCCACAAGTTCCAGGCAAAAAACCGAAGTCTCATAATTCGGTCAATTTAGTTTAATAATTTAGTTACTCGTTACTCAACTAAAGCTAAAATTCGGTACTGGAATTAAATCGAAATAGGTAGTAGTAAAAAATAGTCTAAAAATTTAGTAATATGGAGTTTATGTTCACAGAATTTGGAATATTTGTAATTGAACATGCATAGCCAAAAAGTTGAAAAAATCTATTTTCGCAAATTAATTTCTCTCAATAGTTTGTGCATTGATTTGGAATTCATTGAACTGCATTTCAGGATTGAGTATCATTCAAAGTGAAAAGCAATTTTTACAGTCAGAATATTTAGTTTTAGTAAATAAAAAATGATTCTAATGGTTTCACAACTATGTGTCTAAAATGTGAGGAAGAATCGGGCCACCGCAGTCAACAAGATGCCATTCTTTCAGCTATCATTTGCAATAACATTCCTGAATTTCTAAAATAAAACCGAGAAAGGTGGCCTGTCGGTACCATGCTGATTTCCAGGTTAAACATCCTAAACTTTCTGAGGTCATCTGTCAACTTTAACAGAGGAAAGTAGCCGACTTGTGTCCTAGTGTGTTACACGGACGTATTATTTTCTTGGTCACTCAAAACTTTAGATTTTTTGGCAGTTACTGATTAATTGTACAACTTGCTCAGAATTACAAACGCCGTATTGACTCTGAGATTAATTAAAAATGGGAAGATACAAATCCTGAGCTTTTTCTTATAATTATTTGATTTAATTACAGTCAGAGAGAAAACATGGTGGAAGCGACAGCCCCTCTTTTACTTATTGTTCGAAATGGTAGGATATTTTTTTCTCTAGGATTTTAATTGCTCTAATTGACATGCAATGATGTTTATTGGGGTTTTGAATTGAATTCTTTTTCGTTCTGGATGATTCTGCGTCTGATATTTGTAAGCGTGGAGTGTTGATGATTGTTGTATTGATTTTGGCATTGATAGCTGAGGAATGCGCCTATTTGGGAGTGTATTTTGCCATGTATTGAATGGAATGTGGATACTCTGAGCCATAACAATGACTTTGTCCTCGGTAACAATGGGGGAGGAAATAAATAAATGTACGCCGAATTGAACATCCTCATGAGCTTCACATTCCCTCTACTCCTGTCGCCATTGGTCGAGGAACCAAACATTCTGGTTGATAAAACACCCACAAGGTGTCACCAAAAACCAAAAAATGCAACTGTCGCCTCCATAACTGTTAAACAATTTGTGATTATTGTGATAAGCCGGACAATAATAGAGCATTGTTTTGCAGTAAACAAACAGGTTGGTCCAATTCCTTGCTTCATAAATGCCAATAATGAATTAGAACACGGGCATTCTATCTTCTAAAAAAAACAATCAATTCCTGACTTACTGTAGAACTGTAGATCACTTGTCACTTTTGATTTGTCAATTTCATTCATGAAACCAGTCCCAATGTTTTATTAGATGTGATTCTTTACACAGAAATTGCAATAGAAGTCTGGTTGATTGATTTTGGAGTAAATTGCGGTGTAGAACATAAAGGTATACATTCATCGCATCCTTATTCTATCGAGAGCATTCTACTTTTCATAATCACAAGGCGTGAAATGACAAACGTTTCTGTATTCTGACCATACTACAATTGTACAATTACCTATTGTATATAAACTACAATTCTGCAAAGATGCACCTATCTGTATCCAATGCTATCCAGTGTAATTCCTTGTTTGAACAGATGCCAGTCAAATCCGAATCAATTTATTTCAATGATTAATTTAATTCACTTGACATTGCACCAGATTCCCTTTTATTGGACCCATTATTGCCCTATTGACTTTCACTGATGGATGCATCATCGTCCTTCTTTCCTCACATGATTGCCTCAACTGTTTAACAACTATAATCGACATCATCACTCCATAAGATGTGTGTAAAAGTGTCGAAAAGGCGGGGTGTCGAAATGCACTTATTTGACACTTGCAAGCACATCGACACCTGTAAATGAAATACTGATGCAAATTGCAAAGTAAAGCTCCGGAAAAAGAGGACGATCGTCTATTAATTAAGTGTGACATTCAGCTAATCAAAACTTTTGTTAACTTTTGTTGAGACACCTCCTCTTGCACGCACGCACCTGGCAAAACAAATAATCAATCAATTATGCATTTTGACATTTAGAGGTAAAGGTCCACTTCTGGTTCATTCAAAGCATGTTGCAGTACGTGACACAATAAGACAAGTCCAACGAGCCCTTGTGTAATAGAACGGTAGAACGATAAAAGATGACAATGTAAAACAAGGTTTGCTTTGTTTACTTTCTGTTTCGTATTTCAATGAATTATTCTACTTTCCATATAATTTTCTTGAACAAATCAACTCCACGGTTAGTCCGTGACATCATTCTACCAAACATGCCATGTGTCAAGAATGAATTTGGAATAACAAACAATTTGAACGACAGGTCAACAATTTGAACGAGCAGTAGACAAAAATTATGTCAGGTTCGCGAAAGTCTAAATTACTAGGCAGTGTCATATAAATAAAGTATATGCTCAATATTCATTATTAAGCATTTGAATATCCTGTGATTTCTATCCAGTGAGGATGAAAAATTGGTAAAAATTGTGGGGATTCTTACATTGCTGATAAAGCTATCGGCGTGGATTGCGGGATAGCCTAGACTGTCCGATTTTGAACAATTGTTCAAAGGATGCGAAACTGAGATTGCAAATATTTTGGGTCGGAGGGTTCTGCATGAGGGCAGTTAATGATGGTCTGACTTGGGCTCACGTGCATCTGACAGCGTCTGTGTTCACTGATCAAGTAAACTATCCACTGCTAACTCATGTGCTTTCTGTCAAGTCCCTTGAATCTCTCTTCTTGTGGAGTAATCCTTCTGTCGCTAGTAGTCACGACGACATTCAACGTATTCATCAGTCTCTTTCTGTTCTGCTGACATCATGGGTCACAGTTCCAAAACTGTGTCTCCTGTTCTTGTCGCCAAGCGTCCGGAAGTTAAAAACTCATATTTTCAGTCCAATACGGGATCAGTTTTGCGTTCTGCCGATTGAGTTGGAGTTAGCGTTTCAACAAAGGTCAGATCGAAGCATAAATTCCACTCCGCTGTGTCGTGCGTTTAAAATCCGTGGGACTTAAACGTAGTTTTAAATGCTGCCTAGTGAAATGTGCTCCAAAAATGTTCTCGTGGTTTATTAGTGGCAGTGGTAAGGCTTGCACATTAAAAGCCGCATTTAGGACGCGTGCTTTTGTTAAATGTGTGAATCAAGCACCAATGGACCGATGGAATTTAGTCAGTGTTTCATCTCTCTGGTAAGAAATCTCTCGCGAAGCTCATCTTTGAGTTCATGAAATGCTTAGCCATTGATATCCAATTTTGCATCATTTTGTATTACTCAGGATTGGAAGGATTTGGTTTGACTCTGAAAATTGAAAAAGGGAGTGGCCACCATTTTGCGTGACTGACGCCAAAGGTTTAGGTTCATTTTGAGTCAACGAAATTAAAAGGATGAAACTAATTTTTCAAATAACAATTATGCTCATTAAAGTTGCATTGACTCTCCAATGAAATTGCACACTCAACAGCATTTTATGCAACTGCTCCACTTCTTATCGCTACTCATTATTCATTCGTTTTTCGACAGAAAGGACCTTGATGACCGTTATTAACTGTTTTGAGATCGTTATTTTAATGGTCACTTTTTTCAAGCAAAGCAAAGAAATAAGTGTGTGTGCTTGATTCTAATCGTTTAGGTCAGGGCAAGACGTGGAGGTCACGAGTGACAAAATAATGCAATATTCTAGTATACTCCGCACACCACCGCATTTTTAGCGGAAGATAATTCTAACCAATGACAACTGTAGAAAACGCACCGATCCATTTATCAGTTTACTTGTGAAAGAATATGGAATTTGTGTGAACCTCTTCCTCAACAAAACCCTGAATTTTGCACGCCATCATAAAAGCAGGATCTTGGTTCGTTATGTAATAAAAGACGCTAGTCCTAGTGCTAGTACACACTTGAATACTTC
This sequence comes from Pseudachorutes palmiensis, assembly GCA_009869845.1. NCBI lineage: Eukaryota > Metazoa > Arthropoda > Collembola > Poduromorpha > Neanuridae > Pseudachorutes > Pseudachorutes palmiensis. Next base: position 75,191 of record VNWY01000057.1, on the reverse strand, counting down.
TCACAAATTATGCAAATCGAATGCAATGAGAAAACTTTTCCACAAATTGTGTTCCGGGTGTCAATGGCCAGCAAACTTTTGTAGAATTGAACACGGGCTTACAAGTTTTCCTGAATTTTGGCAAACATTGCAAATTGGCTGGCTATCAGAATGCACGTTCACGTGTTGCGAAATGTGTTGCCGAGGACTTTCACTTGCGTAATGTTGTATTCAGCATAGCGTCTCATTGTCTTCTTATGACATTGACAGTGAAGATAAGGAACACGTTAGTAGTGGCGTTGCACTCTTTGCAGAATTTCCCAATCATTATTTCACAGATATTTCACAGATTGAATCATCGCAGTAACCTTCATTAAAATAATTTTAAGGTCTAGTGTACTTTGACCCCGACCATCTGCCCAGGAAACCGGATGTGGTCCGTTTAAGATGTTACGAGAGCAACGCGTTTATAAGGAAAATTCATTTCCGCTTTTCACACTTGAGTAATGGAATGACCCTGGCGTGTGGACATGACCTTAGACCTCCTATGCAGACTCCAGTTGCTGGGAACTCTGGTAAATGGTTTCAGAAACGATTTATTTTATTTTAATGTTTCAGTTGAGAGTCTAAATAAGGACAATCATTAAAGAATAACGATTTGAATTTGAATTCCAAGAAGAAATGGATCTATAACACGTGTGTTTCCCAAAAGTTTAAACAAAGAAAATGTAATATGAAACCTATTAGTAGAAGTGACTCAAGATGGTCTAAATTCCAGTTTTTAGTTGGATGTAAACCGTAAGGGGCTAGGAGCACTTTCTGCTGGCAAGCACGTGCGTTTACCTTTTGCTTATTTTTGTCGCAATTTTTATTTTTGCGAGTAGAAAGTGAAGATGCTGAAGGGGCCATTGTTTGGATTAATTGGAGCCTTGTTGTTTCCGGTCAGTTCACAATCCACGCATAAGACGAGACATGATCTAGGCCTTCTGACGAAGTACTTTCTGCCCATACGAAACACTGAGAGCATCCATTCTCCATTTCAAACTTTGTTAACCGGCGCACAACTTTTTCTGCCTAAAATCATTAAACGTTTCACTTGTACGACTTTGAATCTTCCTTTCCTTTTCCGACTTTAGCTTCCGTTGAAAATGCTAAATGCTCCAATTGGATTTACGTCTGTTTTTTATCTGTCATCCGTTCGGGAAGTGTTGTGTTTTAGCTTTAGCTTAGGCACTTTACGCTGTTCTTTTGGACCCACCACGCATTAAACTCAATTTGTAACAAGGAATAAATTGGCTGCTCTGCTTGGTTGCTCAGATAAAACAATTTCCTGATCTCGCAACCTCAATTTTCGGTAGCAATATTACTAGAAAGGATTCAATATAAAATTATGTCATCGAATTTTTGAAGCAAGATTCAATTCCCTCAGAGACAAATTGGAGAAGTGAATTCCCCGATGTTCATATCGAGTATTTCATCACATCCTTCCAAAGGGTTTCCTTTTTATCTGAAATAAAGTAAAAAGCAAAGCATAGAAATTTGCATTCAAATTAAACCTTACAATCCACGACTTAGACAAAATAAAATATGAACGTTGGAGAGCCTTCTTTTTTTATCCTCTTGTCATTGCAAATAATTAGCTATTCAATGATGGTAAAAATACGAGCACAAAAGAGGAAGTTGATACACCATGCTTAGTCCGTTGCAACGTCAATTTTGCTTACCTTCTTCCACTCCGTAATCTTCATTTCCTACAGGATTTCCATAGTACCCAACCCAGTCGGCTTTTGAAGTAAAGTTAAGGCGAAGCCTCGTTTTGAATAGAAGTCTACTGAAACGAATTTCCGTATTTCTTTATTTCTATGCCCGTAGAACAGTCATAATCATTTTTTTACATCATTCATGTCATAATGAGACGGATAGAGAATTCATATCTCATCTTCCTTCTTCCAATCAAAATCTTCTTCCATTTACGAGGTTTCCTCATCCCCGAAAAACGAAAATAATTGAAGTCTCCCTCCTTATTCCATCCATCTCCCTCACATCAGGACTTTCTCCATTGAGTCGCTTTGCGCTCTTGAAGCTGATACTCTTAAGGAAAAGCGTAAAAGTCGATTCATGTATCATCCATCCAGCACAGAGTCTCTAAACAATTTTAATAACTCACAAAATCCTAGTTTTCCTTCCATATACTTCCCGTGTTTTAAGTTTCCTTGACATGTAAACCGACGAGGATGCGGATGACAGCTTTTCTTACACAATCACAATCATCATAGTCCATTGTCATCGTTCGTTGTTCTCCATTTCCTAATCCGCAAATCAGATTGCAGTTAAAGTCTCTATAGATATACAAATAAGTCTCGCATCGATTCGTTGTCAAATTCCCATCCCTCACTTCCATCTTCTTACCAGCACTTAGGAGTCATAAATTGTGACACAATTTAATGCATTTATTGACTGAAAAAAATTGCATGTCATTGCAAAATGTATTTGCATTTCCGGTCTTTGCCAAGTTTTTGTATTTTTATTGTTACTGATTTGTGTCTTTTTACAGATTAAGCGAGTGGACTGGATTTGTATCACGTGTAGTCGTCCATTCACTGACGACAGGAAAGTAAAGCTCTTCTGATTGGGCGATTATGGACCAAGTATGGTACTTCATATAGTCTTACCCGAGCCAACCAATGATGTCAGCCAGCCAAGGGGCTCCGGAGGGGGCAGACTGGTCAGCAAATACACATGCGCCCTCAACTGCTGCAACATTAAAAGTAATCCGACGACTGCGCAAACCCCACAAAATCTCCAAGAGCCAAAAGAGCCTTGGTTACACCGGTCGGAGTCCCTTAATTCCCTCACCGAAAGCAGAATGGGAGAGGACTCTCTGTTCTGCTTCGAATACGGTATACGTTATCACATAATGCTAAATTAGAACACAACTAAATTAATTAAAACTTTGGAGGTTCTGAATTTAAACTTTTTCCCTTGTTCGGACATGGGAATGTGATAGGTGGGATGCCCACAACTCGAGGCGTAACAACAGACGTACTGGCACGACTTCGCGCAGGCTTAATTCGTGATGATGTCAAGTCCCCTGCGCCGGGACCATTCCATTATTATCAAGAATCGTCCGTTCCACCCACGCATTCTGTTGGTCGACCCGATGCCCCTCCAACGACCAAGGAGGATAAAAAATCAATGTTCAAGTGAGTAGTAATTTTAATAATTTTAATAATTTTTAATAATAAATGTTACGCGTGCGCGTTACGCATGATGCTTCTTATCGCTTTGTCTCTAAACATTGTCACTCCTTCAAGATTCAGGTAGTGTTACACACATTGTGATTAGTAGGACACAGTCCACGTTTAATAACAAAGAAGCTGTATTGTTGCTTAACGTCAATTTGGAATCAGTAGCATTTCACGAATCGGAGCATGAAGCTAAATTAGTGTATTTTCACCTGATTTCTAACTCAAAAAGTTGCTTCGAGCTCTCAGTAGAGTAAGCACTTTGTTGTCTTTCTCATTTAAGTGAAACAACATCATCACCAAAAGTTCATAATTTTGTTTTCAAAAAGGAAGGATGATGGGGGCTATGAAAGGTGAAAAAGTGGAAAACAAAAGATAACTTTTCAGAGTTACTTTAGGAAGTTATAGGCAACATATCATTAGGAGAGATTCAACCAAGAAGACCTCCCTAATGAACTATTATAGGTTCACATTTTAAAGCAAACAAAGAAAAGCTTAAGAGTCATAGCATCCACAAAAACAAAGAAATATGGAGATTCTGCCAATAAAAATGTCAAATTCCCAATTTAAAAAATAATTCAATGGCTCATGGACATGCGCCCTGGGCGGAAAGTTCCTTTTAAGTGGGACTTATACACTATAGGCTAAGTGCGCGTTTGTGGAAGGAGGGGGGAAAAGTTTTGTAAAAATGCGTTGAATGTTGTATACTAAATTGCGCATGTTTTTGTTTTTGACGCGAAGATCTACTTGCTCTCATTGCTTTGCTTTTTAATTAAGAATTAGAACCAGTTAATCACTCAATCAATCATTTTTGTAGGGGATATTTAACCGTAATCCTGAGTTGCATTTATGCCATATTTATTCTCATGCTCGGAGTCGTGGTGTACATCGCAGACCTTATAACTCGAAAGGCCACGATGGCAGAGGTAATTAAACCAAATTAAATCCAACGGATGGTCTGCAACTGATTTGTCTGTAAAACGACTTTTAGCTCTTCAGCGTCTACCTCCTCATTATGGGTCTCCTATGGCTCATTTTTCTCTACTGGGACATACGACGTCATCAACGTCTTATGCGGATCGAGAGAACGCGAATTGAAACCAGTGTTTGGGCGACTGAGCCTAAGCCGAAGGAATATCACTCGGCGCAGGCGTACGGGAAGGATGAAAGTAACGTTTGTCACCACCATCATCATCAGCAGGGGACGCCACATCAGCCAATTCCATTTTCCAACCATCACCCTCACTCACCGCACAAGCGCGCAGCCTCACCGCAGAGTAGTGATGAAGCAGACGTAGGTTCTGACGATGCGTTTTCCCATGCGTCCATTCCAGTGTCTTCCCGCCGCTCCGTCTACTCTTCCAAGCTGTACAGGGACGGGAGTTACACTTTTTGTAAAAGTCGGCATTCCGGTAGCTTCTATCTCAAAATTGGAGCAGCAGGTGAGGGCTGATTCTAATGATCTTCATCAAAGGAGCTCCTCCTTGATGTTTCTCATTTACTTATTTGGTTGGTTTGATTGGATTTTATTACAGGGTTTTGCTTCGGCCATTTGATCCATTCCGGGTTACTCCTTTGCCGGCAAATAATATTTTTCACGACAGAGGATCAAAAAGTGTACGATCGATGTGCCAACGTCACCAACCTCATTCTCGAAGTTCTCTTCCCCATTTACTCCTTCCTTCTTCTCTTCGTCATTTTCAAGTATTCCAATGTAAGACGGGAAAAAAGCAATAATGATAAGTGCTTCTCCAGTAGCACCACGCTAGTAATAGCAGCCGCAACAAGCACAAAACCTCCAAAGTTTTAGGAAGAAAAGAGCCCGCGGACGTATTTTGATTACCCCCTCCCTCTCATCTGTAATGTCGTCGTCGTAGCTGGGTGCGGGAAAGGTGTGCCTCCATGCCGAGTTGTAGTCCACCCATGACTTTCTCCATTTAAAGAGCTCACCTCCGCCATTGAATCGGGGAATGGCGGAGGGAAGTACGGAATTAATAGAGGACAACATGCCCCCCACTGCTCCAATGTTACATCTTCATCCATCTTAAGCTTCATCCGCCCTTGGCTCTGACCTTCCCACCCCTTCGAACACTCCAGAGGAATCCCTACTTTCACCATTAGCAAAATGTCCCTCTTCATCTCCCTCAGTTCTCCGAACCTAAACTTTCACTTACTCAAACTTTTGTCGTATAAAAGCGAATGAAGGGAAAAAGTTACATTTTTCCCCTCCTGTTCCTTTGAATCTCCGTTTCTTATTCAAATTAAAAAGAATCAGTTAGAGTGAATTTGTAAAATGCTAATTCCACTTTGCAAAAGTTGGAAGGGGAACGTTTCGATGGGATTTGGAAACTTTTTTTTTCTCCAACAGGTGATCATCAATAGGCATCAGGAGCTTTCCCGATTCGCCCTCATGCACTGCATTTCTTCCAGTCTTTGCTTCTGGTTCTGGAGTATCCTCCGTGAAACTGCGGACTCACTCTACCACAAAATGCTGGAGCACAATGTCAGTCATGGAAGAGCCCCCGGAAGTCACCACGGTCACAAAGCACCGCTTCCAAACCACTCAGGTGAAAGCCTCGAGTCCCTCATTGCCCTTCCTCTCACAATTTACATCGAAGAGGGTAAGTTTACATTCATAACTTTGGAAATAATTGACCAATATTTTTGATTTAAATGTACATAAAATCCTACTCGTCACAAAGGAGCTGTCGCTTAGTTCCGTACCTGAAAGAAACGATACAGATAAACAACGTATCAAATTCTGGGGGAAGAATTATGTCATTTGTACGTCGTCATAAATGCTCAGGATGATAAACAATCTCAAGTATCCCAAGTTTACGATACTATTACGATTCAAAGGGAAAAGTACGAACGTAGCTTCTTTAACATGTAACAAGAAGCAGGAATCTGACTTTTGAGGTTGATTTAATTTGGTGATGGAGAAATGTCGTTTATTGGGCGGGCCCTGACTCCATTTACACGGAGAGCTTTGAACCGTGTGTCTGACATTGAGGAGCATTGGAAGGAGGCTGATTAAGTTAGTGTTATTTTGTGATTTGATGATGAAACTATGGAGACATTGATGGTCGGAGTATAATTAGGAAGAGTGGATTTGATCCTGTGGGAAGTGAAAGTGGTCGGCGTCGTATGTTTTACTTGGGTGAAAAAGAGAATCTTATTAGAGATCTTAGCGTGTAACTTTTAAACCACTTAGGGTGGGGGATGGAGGCATAATTTAATAATAGAAAAATAATAAACCTTTTCCTGTATAAATGCTAATGTTCGTCAGCTCTCTCGAGCGTCGATCGAAGGAAAACCTGATTGTGTATTCCGGTTCCATTGTGCTCTAACCCAAATCAGGAGACGCTCGATGTTGACTTTCATTCTATGGCATTTCATACCCGCACTTTCACTTTTCACTCTTTAACATTTCACCAATGCAAAAGAATGGGGTTTTGTACTTTGTACTTTTGAATTAGTCAAAGGGCACAAGGTTAAAAATGAAATGGAACACTTTTCAATCCAGTGGGGCCGTAGTTTTTGGAATAAGGTGAAATGAATTGAAGATGTCGGGGGAAAGATCGTCGAGGCCTGAGCGTCATGCTACTGGCAGTGTTTGACTTTAAGTGAAGTTGACGCTCTCCGAAGTCTCTCTTACTCTTTTAAAGGAGAAAATCTCCTTATTCGTATTCATGAATGAGTCAATTTACACATACAAGGGAAATCTCTTCTGGGCTGGAACGACCAAAGGAAAAGCGTCTCAATTGGAATTGATTGGATTTATATTATGTTTTTACAGAGCGGCATGACAATGTCTTTGATTTCCTTAACGCCACCTCAGACATCACATCCATCTACGACCCCTGCGTCGAGTTCTCACCAATCTCAGAACTTGTACTCAAAATGTCACCCTACCTCTACCCATTCAGCATTGAATACAGCATCCTCATCGGTAACAAACTCATTCAAAATATACACAATTAGCACCTTGAAGCACAACTCAGAGAAGTCAAGAGTTGTCAAAGATTTTCCTTGATTTCTATAATTATCACTTTTAATCAAAGGCAGTGACATGATTAACTTGGCGCGCCTAATTAACGCCAAATGACGATAAGTGTATGTGATTATATGCTGGAAGATTGCGTGTTTTTGCACCTTACTTTACCAGGTGCAGTCATCGTGACTGTTGCTCATTTGAAGACCGACTAGCCACTTCCACTTTCGGTCCAATCACATCATTTCTTTAATATCCACAGTTGGAGTTCTCTTCATCATGTGGCAAAATATTGGGAAAGGGGAGGAGAGTCGACGACGTCGAAGATTTCGGCTGCAATCAGACAACGGTCCCCATCATGATGACTTCCCGGCAACGAGTTTCACTAACAACCTCGTCATCCATGCCGACTGTCATTCTGCAAATAAGGGCTTATTCGCAGGACTCCTTGTCCTCGTAGGTACCGTTGTGTCCGTCATCATCTTCTACATTGCCCTGGACGAGTCCAGAAGTGGCTTTGCGGCGCAATGGGTCAACATGACTTCTCAAGGAACGCTTCTCATCCTCATGATCATCACCGTCCTCGTCGCCTACCGGCAAATTACAAAATTAGACGTGAACATGCACCCAGTGTCACTGCTGGATGACCTCCTGCTCTTCTTCTGCCTCCCTTCGTTCTTCCTTTATACAATCTTCATGGTGGTTCCGGCAATGGCTCATCACGACTACTACGCAATAGTCGTATGCACTCTCCAGGTATTATTCCCCACACACATTTCCAAATGAATTTTTGTAAGTTCTGCGGTGAGTAACTCATTTCACATGGGAAATTATATTCGCTCCGCTATAATTCCAAGGTTCTCCCAGAGTCGAGTTTGGACTAGTGTAGAGCTTTTAATTACGAATTTTGCGGGCCCAATTACCGTTGGAATTAATTTTTGGTTTCCTTCCTCCTCCTCGTGGAACCTGCTCAGCTTTCACTTTTACTTTCTCCCCTTTCCTCGTCGCCTGGCATTAGCTTCCTCGTCTGAAGTTCTCCTCATGAAGAATCACTTTCTCCCTTTTGATTCCTTATGAGAAAGTGAGAAAATAGACAGACGTCGATTTGGGGAGAAAATCTTAAATTTTAGACAAAGGGGAAGTGGAGGTTCTATTTGGAAGAAATCGATCAATCATCCAACGATCCTTTCCTCATTCCCATTCTACAGAATCCTCCATTGTCTCAAGAAAGAAAACAATAGAAAAGCTCCATTTCCTTCTCACTTCTTCCCTTCAATCAAAACTTTCACCAACACAAACCACACATTTAACAGGAAATAAGGAACATTTATTTACACAAAATATTACAAACGGAGCTATACTCAATCAAATGCGCATAATTCTTAGGATAGGATCCAATGAAAACAAACATTTTTGAATGTTGTGCAACAACATTCAAAAACACATACAAAACTTGAACTTTAAAAGTTAATTGGGAAGTGGGTAACGCTAAAGGTGGTTCCGTTTAACCCCCGTATAGCTTGGATGGACCAAAAAAGCTGGCACACATGAACTTGAATCATTTGACTAAAATGATTAATTATAAAAATTACTTGAGTTATTTAGTTTTGACATTGGTATTAAGGTATTAGTTTTCATTCGTAATTCCTGACTGACTGGTTTCCAACAAATAAAAGTTCTCGTGGCTTACATTTTCAGAAAACTGAAAGTGTTCGTGAGAGACAGGATGTTGAGAGTTTTGATTGAATTTTGAATGAGGATTGAGGATGAAGCCATGAAATCAATTTTATGTTGTCAGGAAGCAATACTTTGGTTCTTGTTGAAGACATTTTCAAAATTGTTTTTAGAATTTTTCCATTACGATGTTGAGGGAATTCGATTCCTTAGGAATGAGAAGTCTAAATGTGCGTAATGAATATTGGATGATATGTTTTCTGAACCTTTTGTCTTTATGGTTTTGACAGGTGATTCAAGTAATTCTCCAAACGCCTTGCATCATTGATGGACTTCGTCGTTGTTCTAACACTGAGAAACTTCGACAAGAGAAACCGGGAAGGGAGCTTGTGACCTTCCTCATTGTCTGCAACATTGCAATGTGGGTAATAGAGACGTTCGAAATCAAGTCAGCTTATGCCCAGCATGAACAAATCTCCTTTTACGGAAGTATATTATGGACACTCCTGAGTCACATGACACTTCCGCTGACCCTGTTCTACCGATTCCATTCCTCCGTTTGCCTTGTGGACATTTGGAAGTCAGCTTATGAAGCAGGGGAGTGAGCAGGACGCATTCACGTCATCTCTAATAATACACGTGAAAACAAAAGATGAACTCTGAATAAGGAAGAAAGGAAACCGGCTCGTGTCATCGTAATTAATTAAGTTGAGTGACTCCCATCCTCCAGCGGCGTGCGGATGCCCACTCCCAATCCACTTAAGTGCGAAATTAATTACAGGTTTATGATTAGGGAGCCACCAGTATTGTTTCTCAGCTCAGTCCTCCAAATGGTTCCATAAGTGAGCTATCAGTACAAATAAAACAAAGAGGAGGGGAATTAATTAGCAATTACTTAAGTGAAAGGTGGCGATGGACAGAAACAACTGGAAATCTCCACTTCCGAGAATAACAAAGGCCACGCACCCGCAACAGATTGATCATTTCCCAGTTCCAAAATCAAGAAGAAAAAAGTTCAAAGACGTCCTAACAAATCCACCCTTTGGTACTTGCTATTGAATCCATTCCAGTAAATTAACCTCACTGGAAAATAAAGAGGTAACGATGACTAGAGAATCTAAAGAGTAAGAGAATCTTTGTTATCACATAAAAGGTTGACATTTGAGTCTTATTCTAATATGACAAGTCTAAACTAAATTTCAGCTTCGAACGCACTTCTTTTAATTTTAAAACATTGTTGAAACTTCTGCTGTCTCCCTTTTTAAATCTACATTTGGGAAAAGTTTTTGTGATGATGAGAAGTTGAGGTGTTAATTTTATTCAGGAGAGAGACAGTATGGGTTCGAATTGGAGTCGACGACGGATTAAAAATCCTGAATTTCATTTACTTGATTAGAATCCGAGTTTGTGAGGAGCAGGGAAAGTGGTGGTGGTGGCATGGCTCCTTGTCAGACGTTGCAAGTTGATGGAGAAAGTAGACGAAGTGGATGCTGACAGCGGAAAGTGAAAGAAAGAAACCAAAATGGAATTTTTATCAGGCTTCTCTCCAGGTTCTACCCGAACTCAAATGCTTGTATCAGTTACAAGTGGCTCAGATTTCTTGTAGACCAAGGGGCGGCTATACGACCAACAGACAATGCAAACGGAAGGATCTTCTGGCTTTTATTCCGAATATTCCATTCGTAATGAGTACACTAGAAAGAAAAAATTATTCTCAGTGAGGAGAAAGTTGTATATGGCTGCAGATGAGGTGAAAGTTTAAAGGGAAATCCAATGCAAATCAGCAGTCAGGTCAATATCAGCATTTCCTTTACTCGGTGTCTTAACCCAGTCACCAATCTAAAAATGATTCGAAAGGAACATAAAAAGAATAAAAGCTGGTGGAAGTTGATTTACATTTGGATCTTCATCAACGATAATTAGCCAATGGTCTTAAAATGAGAAGAATTCAAAGCGTGTAGTTTTTTTTTACAATTCAGAGAGTCCGAAATGCTCGAGAAAAGTAAATTTTTATTTACAATTTATATTCAATTACCTCCAATATACCTTACAAAGAACTTTTGCTCTAACACAGTTTGGTAACATCGAATGTTATATTTGCAGCAGAGCAAATGGACAGCTAGAATAGAAAAAAAAATGAGCTATTTTTCTTTTGCTATTCTAGCTGTCCTTGTAACTTAAAACAAAGAAGAGATGGAGGATTTTCTTTTGAATTCGAGTAAGAGGGGAGATGGTCGAGGATCAAGAATATTCTTGAAGGGGAATCGATCCCAGTCACAGTTTACATCATCCGACACGCTGTTGGGCGATGACCAGAAAGGAAAAGGACAGCGACCCAAATTACTTGGTGGAGTGGCTGGAGTCTCTTTTGCCTCCAGGAGAAATCTAAATTGGGAAAACACCGTTAAGGGCTTTCCAAATCCTGTTCTAAGGAACACCGTGGCTAGCCAAGTGTGTACCTAGGAATCATCCGCCTCCCGGGAGACTTCCATATCGACATGAAAACTGACTTCCCCTTGCCCTCTTCCAAAGTCAATTGGAGAAGGACGCTGTAGAAAACAATCTACCTTTCCCCGCATCTCTCGCCCCTTTTTAAACCCGACTTATCCCTCTCCGTCTTTTTTTTCTTTTAGTATAATTTGAAAAATGGAAACTTTTAGCGGAAAAGAAAATGTTTTGTAGGTGTGTCACACTCAATTTCCAATGCTGGGAAGGAACCTAATAAACTGGTGGTTAGGTTGGTGTCGCTTTCCTTCCGTCCATGATGATTATTTTCAATAATTAAATTCATCATGGAAGCCTCTTAATTTTCCCGCATTGCCGTATATGGTTTAGATGGTCGTGGGTTGGGACGAGGAAGTGAGAGGAAGACATTTTGTGAAGGTGGTTGGTTGATCCCAGGGGCTGGATGCTGGAATATGGAGAACTTGATCAGCGTCAGTTGTAAGTAGGAAGAGGAACTCAAGTCCAATCTACTTATGACGACGAAGAGATGAACCGCCAAACTTTTCTAGACATTTTTGAATGAACGCTTCGCTCAAGAGGCCTAATTCAAAAGTTCCTTCGTTCAAAATTGGATTTCACCTTTTCTCTTTTAGGGAAAAAGAAATAAGAAAATAAATTAGTTTATAAGAATAAATAGGATTCGACCTTAGTTGCGTTTCGGTTTAAAGGGAAAACACAAAACTCCGGGTCAAATCTTCAATCCAGACTTTCTAAAAACACCGTTGTCAACGAAATCAAAATTGCTTCATCCGTTTTCCACTTGCACTTGGCTAAAAATTATAAAAAGGAAAAGTTTTTGCGACCAATTAAGTTAACGCTCTGACTGCACATAATAATCTATGGGTTATAACTTTTGAATTAGTTAAAACTACTTTCTTCAAATGGAATATTGGTAGATTTCAACTTTAAATTAACTTTTCTTTACTTTTGCCATAGGTGGGTGCGTACGTCAATGATATTTCACGAATTTGTAGACCAATGACAACTAGTCAGTTAATTTAGTTATATTTTTTTTGGTCTTTCGAGTTATTTCTGTATCGGCGACTCTAGGATATTAGTTTCAAGAGTCAATTCATTTAGTGGGTGATACGCTATGCACAAAGCTAAGGGATTATGAGGCTTCCACATGAAACGTATAGAAATGACTGTCCAATCATTTTCAAAAAGGAGGCTATTGAAAGCTTTGGCAAATATTATATACCAACTACGTTTGGTTCAGGTGAGGTAAAGGAATAATAGCCTTTTGAAATCCACTCTGCATGCATGAGGTGAGTGACTCTTGAGAATTGGAATCATTCCATCCCAGTGGTTCCGCTAATCGCTTTTTCATATAACCAAATGACCCTGCTTCAACTTTGTTTCCAAAACCTACGGATTAGCGTAGATCAAGTCGCATCCACACTCTTTTTCGAATCTGCGAGGACATGTCCAGCATTTTGGGTTTGAATGGATTCAGATTAACCAGACGACTTGATATGAATGAAGTAAATTTCAATCATAGCGATGTAGCTGATGTTCCCAGTCAATAATATTTTCCCCATAATTGGGTAACCTGATGACTATAAACTTTCTCTTCATTTGAATTCAAAAGGAGCTTCAGCAAGTACTATTAGCCATCGCTTCGACTCGTTTAAACGGAAGTCAAGCGGTGTCTGCCATTGAGTGAGGAGAGTATTTGGGTCCACCAATCCCCGGCCGAGGTTCAGAGCCGAAGTGAGTTAGTGGAAACAATGAAGATTTTCATTAAAATGAGATTTAGTCACTCTGCTCATTCCGCTTCCTTCCAGAGCAATCAAAGGGAACAACAGGGGAAAGACGAGCTCATTTTGGGTACACTGCTGCTACACTTAACCAAAGTATTGGTGTTTAGGAGAATCAGAATGACAAAAACTTGTGTCTCATCCGGAAGGACAACAAAGCGCTTCCTGTTCTATCACGGAAAAATCCAAAAGGCGTCCTCGTTTAATCCAACAATTATTAAAACGCGGAGGAGCACAGGGATTCTAAACTTTCCACCCGGGATAACAATGGACATGCACATGGAACCAAAATATGAACCCATTACGTTAATAGTTGCTTAGCACAACTGCTTTATAACATTCTCATATTGAAGCCTGACACCAAAACTTTATTGCAAATAAACTAAACTTTGAGCGTTACACGGAGACGTCGAGAAGGATTTGGAAACAAAAATAAAATAAATTGTAAAAAAAAGTTTAAAAAGCGTTTGCAAAGTCACGTAAATAAATTTTGGCCTAAATCTGAATTTGAAGTTAAGACAATTGATATTCGGTAGTTATAGAATTCTATGTGGTTTATAAGGATATAAATAACAGAGGATAAAGTTACATATTTTGATACTCTGATGCCCTCCACCACCATTCCACCCACTTTTCTTTTGAGAAAAAGGAAATAAGGGTGGAGAAAGTGGAGGAAAGGAGCAAAGTCAAGATTTATTTTCAATATAAAAGAAAGTAAGAAGGATAAAAAGATAGAGGATGTTCCATTTACTTTTTCTTAAGCCTATTCCAGTGCTCCTGGAAAATCTTAGGAGCTCCATCCCTTTTTCAGAAGCAGGGAGGATAGGAGCCCCTAACGACAAGGATAATCCCTTCCGCTTTCTCTCTCCACTTTCCTCGATCATCTAATGCAAAAACACTTCAGTGGACACCCAGACCATCAACAAAGTCCCACTCGGTCATAAATCATGGAAACATTCGATAGTTCTGGTATATAACGTATATATAGCAATGGAAAATCAAAACTCCTTCTGTCTCCAAAGCCGTCTAAATGCATCTCAGATATAACGAAAAACACTCAGCGCAATCAAATTTATTAGATGAAGGCAAACATTTACAGAAGCTCAAGCCCTTAAGAAAACAAAGGAAGAAAACAAAAAAGAAAGTTAGGTTACATGTAATACCTTAGGTCTTATATATGATTAGCCAAAATGGAAAATCCACGTGGAAGGAAAAACTTGAAACCTGTATTACCAAAGCCATGGAACCTAATTGAAAAAAAAAGTTTTTCAAGATTTATACTTATGGGGTGAACTTTTTGACAATCCAGCTTCAAGTTGTTTGCTGGAAATTATGTAAGAGATTATCAATGAATCTGTTCACTAATCCGGATTTGATGTACCTGAAAACTTTTATTTATAATCAAATGAGGGTATAAACAGGTTGTACTTAATTTCACAATTTTATATTCGAAACTGTCAAAGATACACTGGAATCTGCACTTTCATTTTTGTCTTGATTTGATGATATTTCCAATTATGGATGAGACTTCCGCATTTTGGTTGATTCGTAGAAGAAGCTGAATGGCTTTGCATCATGCAGGTTTCAACGACAACGAACCCCCGAGAATGTCAGGCTCGTACATCGCGAAACCCGAAGTATGCAAGGCAGAACGTTTGTTGTGGTTGCGGCGGCGGCGGATAAGTTCCTTTCACCCCGCACTCGGAAGTGGCTTTCTTCATTTTACATTTGAAACCAAGGGCAACATTTCTTCGGATAACGGAAATCACGGCAGTAGTGAATGTATTCAGTAGTTTGTTGAGTGGGCGACTGGATTACAGAGGATTCATTTTAGAAAAGTAGTACGTCGTGTGTAGTAGTCTTTGGAACCCTTTCTTCGTACCCTGTAATTTCATCCTCGTTCATCCTAGCGACGCATGGAGACGAATTGAGTCCAAGAGTCCTTGTATGGTGGTGACCCATTATCCAGCTGAAGTGTATAAGTCTGTCTTGGGAAAACACGAGGAGGACAGGTAACTTATGATGGGTTTCTCCAGGCTCATCTTCCCCACAAAACTTGATCCGTCACCATCATCACCTCCTCGAGGGTTTCAGCCGCTGGAGAAACACCTCGGAAGCATCCCCTCAAATGTCGCTTTTCCCAAACCACCACCAACGTCTGCTTCTCTTGAGACTCAGGTTCGTCCGATTTCCTCCTGGAATTGAATCCACCAAGAAGGATCCTTGTCAAAAGTCCTTACACCCACTGGATATTACTTGAGCAAAACTAACAGCTCTTTTCCTTATCCATCTCATAATACCTTTTCATCCATACTCCACTCGGGGGAAGATAAACAGTTATAAACCGCTCATTACACTGAAATTAGGCTAAACTTTGATAAAAGTGTGATTAACATGTGGGATTTTTAGATGAGGAGAGGTTTACAACCAAAGTGAAAAAGATTTATAGACTCCAAAGTTAAAAAGTTTATTCGTTTGATCAAAGGGAAGAGCCTTTGTAGGGATTCATGAAATGCTTGATTCAGTGGAAGAGAAAGGCTCCTTATACACTGCGTGACCCTTTTCCCTCCTGTATTTGAATGTATTTCGTTTTTCAATTTCAGAGTTCTCCCGTCGAGAGATGAGTCTTCATTAAGCAGTGGAGCATAAAGTAGAGACATGGAAAGGAAAGGACTGGATATAGCATTTCATATTTCAGAAAATAAATTGTGTGTTCTCCGTTTTGCTGTCCGTCGTCTGTCTCCGGTGGAAGATGGAGGACTGAGAGGGAATCCGTCTTGATGCCACCTGTGGAGTTTCAAAAGAGGATCCGCTGTCACCCAACCCAGTGGCACTGGACGGAGAAAGTAAAGGAGGTAAACGGTCACCTTAATTCGATTCAATGAAAATAATTCAATTCGAGAGTGCCTCCATTTCTACTTTGAGTACTATCCTTCCTTTTATGGCTCCAGAAGTAAACATTTTACGGACGAGTTTTCTCCCCTTCCCTCCTCACTTTCTACTGTTGCTTATGACAACGACGACAGAGGAAGTGAAAGTAATGTCCCCATGATCCCCTTCCTTATGTCTTAATGCCCCTCAGACCTCCAACAATCTGAAACCATTCCGACTCAAATGGGACTCTCCTTCCCATTAACTCCACCAGGAATTAAATTAGAAAAACTTTTGGTCAAAATAGAAGCTCAGCTTTCACCTTCAGTACGTAGCAACAACTGCTAAAGGGATTATATTTCTTTCCAACAAGGACTGAGACCTGGGCAACGGAAGAGTTAGGGCTTAAGTACTACTCCGCTAAAAGTTCAAACTAACTCGAAAGTTCGTTTCACCAACCATCACCATCAACCCACTCTTTAAGGTCAACTGGAAACCCGTTGACTGATTATTTTATGTATATTCAAAATCAGATGAAGGAAGTGCATTGGAAGAAGTGTTGAATCCCATGAAGTTTTCTTTAAAAAGTTGTGTTTATATTCGGAATACTAGGTGCAGAGAGGGACTGAGGAATCCTGTAGTTTCCCTCTGTGCCTTTTGTGATGTTGTGAAATCACATTTTGTGGGTAAAGAGTGAAAATAAACGTAAGTTATGCGGGATTACAGTCTTGGAAACTAGGAATCCATATTTCAATCATTCTGCGTGAATGGAAGGAAATCGGCATCTTCCCTTTTACTTTAGCCCAAAAGAAGAGCATTTTTATGCTCTGCCTAGCAAACTTATTTCATAATCCAAGGCTTATTTTTCACCAATCCATTTTCTCTCTCTCTGGCTAAGGAATATCAATAAATCCTTTGGAACTTATGACTCCTTTCCATCCCTCTCTTCCATTTCAGCATGGGAGAAAGTACAAGAAAAGAGCTCCAACCCCTTCCCCAGCCTCCAACCTCCAAGTCAGTCACGATTACATCAATCCTAATCAACTGTCATGCTAAATACATACAGTATACAATCCGACAGAACGCTTTTGAATCCCTTTCAAATCCTGTTAGCAAATGTCACACGTCGCCTCCTCCGTCGCTTTCTGTCTTTAGGTTGTTACACTTACTTATGCGGAATGGGAAATCGGATCTAATACGCTCAATCAGTGCTTGGTTATAGTAGCAGAGTGGGGAGTGAAAGTTTGAGATTGAGGTGTATGAGGATTATTTAGTAAGTGGATGCCTGTATGAGAATTTAAGTCCAGAGGAAGTGATTCGTCGGTAGTTATAACTAAAAGCTAAAGAACCCTGTTCCCTCCCGTCGACTAATTGGTTCTTAAATCCTCTTGTGTACTCAAGAAATCCAGTTCTACGTTAGAGAGCCTTGGTTTGGAGTTTGTACAAGGGAGCCCCAGGTACACTTACACCCTGACGTCACTGACTCTAAATCAACCTCTCCTGGGTTCCTTTCTCCGGGACGATTACTTGCTGCTATCCCAAGAGAGTCACCCTCTCCTGCCCCGAAATTCCATCTCTCTGAAGTCTGAAGTTATTCATGAGGGGCTCAATCAAGGAGAGATTTCTAAAAAGAAAATCCAAACAACGGCTTCCATCCCTTCTGGGAAAACATATTCCACTGCCCATGGGTTAGTCGAGTCAGTTGTAATCAAACTAAAATTAGTAAAGGTCTGGTCACTAAAGGCGTAGGTAGGAGTCAACAAGGTACCAATACATACAAATGTTGGACTCGTTGGTATCCCTTCTTTTATGAAATGTTGATATGCAAAGGCTAAATTAGACGTTCTTCCGTTTGGGCATGGAACATTGATGATGAGGGATCTACGCCTAGCTGCCTCCGCTCATTCATTACTTCCCAGTAGCTTTTGCATGCAGTCCTTCGAAAGGATGTCCGAGCAAGAACAAAGAGTCGCCAGCGGAAGGAGGAACCTCAAAGTACACACGAACCTCCGGCTTTGGCACGTTCACCTCTATCGCAACAAGGATTCCTGGGACTGCAAAATCCTAGGGATAAATATTATAATAATGATCTCAACTCTGGAAGTCGGAGGTAGGACGTGGAACTCATAATCCATTGTTGCTCTCTAAATCCTCTGTTATTTTTAAATTTAAACTTTTGTAACATCATGCAAATTTGGTTATTCCTCCCTATTATCGCCTCAGAGGCGGAAATGAAGAGTTGAGCAGAGCTAAGTCTACAAAATTTAATTGGTGGTCCACATATCCACATTATCATGCAACCTATTAAGAAAGAAAAAGGCTGAATAGGGTAATAGGACGTTGCTGATTGAGAGTTCTGAGTAGACACCGCCGGTATCACTAACCTCTTTTATGATAGAGGAAGAGACGGAAATTCACTTTTGTGCAGCACACGTTAAGCCTTTGGTTTTCCTTGCTCACATGTAAATAAACAAGAAAAGGATTTCGACGAAGGATTCTTTCCATAGGATGTTGGATTTTGTGGTGTCGTAATTTTAGCAGTAGGAACAGGACTCACAAAATGTTTTGTTACATTTCCTACGATGCAAAAATGTTTGGGACAGGGAATCTCCTAATCCTCCTTTCCCTTGGTGGTCTTGGAGGAATCCACCTATTTTACTTTCCAAAACCTTTCCATCTTCCCATTTTGCAGAGAGAAAAGTAACCAGAACGGGAGTTTTTACAATAGGAGACAAATAAAGGCGACATTGGAGTTCCGTTGAGGGAAAGAGGGAGAATTCAAATATTTCTTCGTAAGGTTTTGCAGAGAATGGCGCGTGTGGCGTTCAGGCTAAAGCAAACATTGCACACACACACACACTTTCTTCTCCCAGATTATGTCACAGCAAAGTCTCCTTCGACTTCAAGTCCTCCTCTATTATTACTCGGGAAATCTTAAGGCGACATCAAGCACCAACCCCATGAGGAAAGGAAACGAAAAGGAGGGAAAGAAGAAAAGAAAACAAACGAGAACGACGCTTTAAGATGCTTGCTGCAGCCAAGGGAGGATTGCGTGCTCCAAATTTTATAAACCAAAACAAAACTCGTTTATGTTAAAGGAACCTTAGTTTCCTTCCTTTCATTCGGAAGTGGATAATAGGCAACTTTTTCTTAAAAAGTTTTGAAAACTATTGCAAAACTGAGGTCGACTATTCAGCCAGAAAAGATACAATTAAGGTTCATTCCTGAGATGGGAATTTAGTAGTTCATCATTAGCTGGATATTTTGCAAACTTATGGCTCTTATGGCTCAAATGCTGAGATTTTAGACCTATATAACGCTAATTTAGTAATAAAACTTTTAATCATCCAAAGGATACCTCATCAAAACCACATGAAAGCAGGAACTGAATGAAAGGATACACACAACATATTTTCCTAAATAGACAGATTGTGTGGGAGCCATAATTTAATGAATTATTAAACTCATAATACCCTTGGATGATATTTTTCCACAAAAGTAATAGAAGATATTAAAAAACTGAAGAGAAAGTAACTTTCCCATTGAAGGGTTGGAGAGGGAATTCACTTTGAAGTCCCTTGCAAATCATTGGAGTTCACTTGAAACTCGTATTATTGGTCCCCTAATAAGGCCAGGCACAAAGGGATAATTCTTTAATTGAAATTTTTTCCTGACATGTAGGACCTGGTCCTGAGTGAATTCATCTACACGGATGCTTAAGCCAATTAATCTCATTCTCGTGTAGCCCAGCTTGAAAAATGTACGAAAACAACTTTCCAAGGGAATTTGAGTGTCTTCCTTTAGTATATTTCAATTCAGAAAAGCATAGACCCAGGAGCAACTCAAAAATAAATTGGCTACGGCGGAAACAACAGGAAAAGATTTTTTTCAAGAATTGAAACCACACTGCTTGGTATTTAGACTTCATCATATAAAAAGTATTTTCTCCTTTTCCCATTTGGCCTCTAGGTTAGCATTATTTTAAAGTTTTGTATCCGTTTTTCATATGAAAGGTACAAGGGTCTTAGTTTTCTGTAGATCGATTAGGATTATGAAGACGTGGTGACTACTTTGAGTCGTAGGTCCTACCGGAAGGGCTTCCTTTCATCTCCTTCTGTTTGTTGCAAAGACTTTCTTGGCTTTAGTTTGGCATTTACAGAAGAAAGTGAGGCTGAGGAAACAAGGGAAACACTTTCTCCGTCTCCATCCAGTGATCAGCGACAAAGGACTTCATCATCAAGGAAACTCTCAAAGTATCAATCACAATGTCCAGAAGGGAGCCAATAACAATAGTTCCCTGGATTTTGGAATACTCTATGGGTCAACTAATCAACAAAAATCCCCTCCTTGGACACAACTTTCTCTGCTTCTTTTACTTATACCTAAAATCAGAACTTGTTCTTTGGATGCATCGTAAGTATGAACTGATAAAACTAAAAAAATCTTTTTTAAAAACTCAAGAAATTAATGATGACAAGTTTCTGTAAGGAAAGTTGGAGTCGATAATAATTTTAGACCCAAGTTGACAAATTGGATGATTGATTGATAGAAATGAGGAATCGGAACGTACCTCAAGGCAAGGCGAATGAATATTCTTTGCAAAAGTGAAAGTTTCCTCTGGTGAAAGTAGTGAGCATCCCACGCCGCTTTGAGACCTTTGGACTGACGTGAGAGAGACTTGAATTGTGTACTGGAGGAAGCCAACAGGTAAACTGGGACTCAACAGTTCGCTGCTCCAGTTTATAGGGACACAGAATTTACTGCCCGTCGACTCCGAGGGGAGCGTCCAACAGGTACACAAAAGGTTACCCCAAAAATTCCATCCACGATGAGCAGGAGGTGACATAGGGGAAAGACCCGGAAAAGAAAAGTCGCCCTCAACCCCACTGCGCCGACGTCAATCCTTCCTTCCGTTTTCACCCTCCAAGTCGGCTAGCAAAGGACTTATTTGCCAAGGAGAAAAAGAAACTGTGGAATATTCCACTGTGTCTTATTATAAAGTCTCCTTCACACCTTGGGTTGAAATGGGAAAAGAAAACGTGTAGGTCTGGCCTTTCGACGTTCTGACCTCGACGACGACTCTGGAGTGAATGATCTCCTCCAATCAATTGAAAGCCACTATCCAAAGCTTCATAAAATATTGGAAGAAAAACGTACATTTTAATTCATTTTTATCCAGTTTCAATAATTCATTCATTGAGTAAAATGGTTTTAGGTCCGCTCTTTGCTCTTTTGCACGAGACGATAGTAGCATCAGTCCATTGATATGACTCAGAATGATTGTACATATCCGGAAACGAGGTCTGGACGAGAATGAATTAGTGGGACGCTTACCCGTCCTAAAATACGAGACAACGGGTGTCTCCTTGGTTAATAAAATGGTGAAGAAGCTGTTGCTTTTTGGTTCCACCTGTTCGAGTGCTATCATTACAAATGCCATGGACACGTGGAAACCCTTGGAAATAAAAGCCCTGACTCTTCCGTTTGATTTGAGTTGAAATTGTCATTTTTGAAGTGGACAGAAAGTAATGCTATAAAGAAAAAGTATGAGCCCAAGTGATTCTCCAGACGCTGCTTCTATTTCCTTGAGTCCTTGGAGACGTCCAAGTGAGGAAGATGATTCTGATGGAGACGGGCATTTCATTTTGGAAACAAATAAAGAGAAAGCTCAAAGAAAGTTCTTGACGACAGAATTCTGGTCAAGTGTGTTTTAAGTAAGGAGCTCCATTAGTTTCTTCTTTTATATTTTCCACGAATCGTCTTGTCTTTTGGTCAGCCGTTGTCACCGCCATCCCAATTTCACTTATGGTTTCCCTTTTTTCCCTTCTTCGAAATAGAGTGAGGCCAAAGATGGACACACTCTTAGTCTAGATAGACCTTAATTAGTCTCTCCGTCGTCATCCATTCCATCCATCTTGTCAAAGGAGTGCAGGAATGAGGATATGAACTCTGAAGGGCCACCAGGAGTCAGATCTTTTTAGACATTTTTGAAAGGAGTCTGCAAAATCTTCCAGGCCACGGGCTCTTACCACAAGTGAGTTTTTCAGAGAAAACTCCGGTTTTGTTTATACAAGAATAATAAACATTTAAATTCACTCACTCGAATTTTGTGAGAGTCAACTTCTCCAAGTAATACGGAAAATATACTCTTCTTCTTCAGATTCTGAAGAAGTTAAGTGTAGTAGGAAGGGAAAGCGGACAATGGAAAGGAGTTGTTGATCTATCCATAACTTGAGAGCAACTTGCCCTCTGACCTGTTTCAAGAGGCACACTACAAGGGTGTAATTACTTTGCAGAAAGTTAAGCTAAGCGTGCCTTTTTGTATGGTTTCGACCTCGTTGTAACTGTCAGAGTTGAAACCCACGTACGTGTAGGAGTTACGCTTCCTTCAATGTAGCACCAGAGGAAGAGGATCCACTACGATTTTAAATTAATTATTTCAGAGTTTCAAAATACGAAGGTGAAAGCAGAGAGGACGGCGGAGAATGTTCCAGACATAAATAAACGGGGACTTGAGACGGACGAGTAGGGAAAGTAAATCAACGGTGAGGGTTCTTTTAAAACAATTAAAACTTCCTCGCGTCCTTCCTTCTCTCGTCTTCATATTTCTATTAAAGTAAAGGAAGGCTACTTTCCAGTCTTGCTTTGTCCGTCTGTAACGGTAACAACAGTCAATTCCCAACGATTTGAAATCGTTTGACTTTACTGCGGGAGTCAAGCGACATTTGGCTATATGCATTACAACAACGTCTAATGATAAGCACCTGGGAATTCGATATCTTACTATTTTCGTTTAACCACCACAAAATGAATGAACATGTGGAACTAACCAATGTTCTTTCATCCTTTTACTAAAGAAATTGGCTACTTTCAGAATCCAAAGTTGTAGTACCTTCGTCGATAGCGTCGTCTGAAAAAAATGGCAGTTGTCAATGGAATTTGGATTCTTTTTTCCTCCAACCCCGTCCTCAGGATGAGTTAGAGCTACCGTGCGTCTACTTGAAAACTAGCGAGCTGGGAAAAACCACTCGCCGGTACAAGATATTCATTTCGGTTTCTTTCACAAAATATGTACCAAAAATCAAATATTATAGAAGCCAATGTGAACACCTCTATCACCGAAAAATATTTTTTGGGCGATTTGTGCGAAAGGAACTGAAATGAATATTCTGTTTCGGCGAGTGGTTTTTCCCAGCTCGCTAGTTTTCAAGTAGACGCACGGTATTATGTAGGCCTAGGTTACTTGCACCATGTGGACAGTAATTGGTGAAATTCAAAGAGCTCATGATATGATTTCCCATGATAGGAGTTTGGACTGGAAGGCATTTGGCTTATGTCTTGCGATTAGACGTGTAAGATTCAAAGTTGACAAAAAGGAACTCGTATGAAAGTCATCCAAGGGGATGATGACTGAATAGGGAAAGTACGATGAAGGGGAAAGGTGGAGAGAAAGGAAGGAAGGAAGCATAAGCCAGCAGATTACGAGCCAGTGGTCCAGCAGCAGCATGGATAAAGGAGCTTCTACAATAAGGCCTACACGTCCAGACGTATCAGGCTCAAGTCCGCATCGGCCCACACAAAGGGAGGTATTACCTTCCCACAATGGACAGGGGCTCTTCAATCCGGACACAATGGACCCTAGCCTCCAAGGACAAGGATTATTAGAAATGGACGACGAGCAGCTAGTCTTACTGCTAGCTACAAACTTACATAGAAGCTCGTACGATAACCTCCCCCCCCTCCCCCAACCTTGGTTCATCACCTCCCTCAACAAAGTCCTTAACACGCCATTGGTCTAAAAAAGTACTTGGCAACGGCCTTTAAACCGCCAGACAAGGGGTCATGCAAAGGTGAGGTTAATGAACTCTAAATTCTTTAGAAGCGAGGAACTCAAGGGCTTTGAATCGTAGAATATAGGTTTGGAGTGTTCTGTCCAACTCCTCCCTGATTGCTTAAGTTAAGGAAAGTCTGATGTGTAAGCGTTGGGAGTTTCATTCCATTTCGTATCTCTTAATTTCATAATCCTGCGAGTTGGTAATGAAGTTAATGATGAGCGTAGCCTAGAACGAGATGAGGAGAGTCAAGTCCATTAGCTGAACGGAAACGCTTTCCCAGTGACAACAGTATTCTCAGCTACGAGCCTCGTGGACCCACTTCCGATGATGAGCATCCAGGATGAGCATCCAGGAACCATACGGAAATTAAGAGTGAAAATGAAAACGGAGAAAAAAGTTATAAACTAGGCGTCGTCATAATCAAAAAACTCTATTCCACACAAATAGGATTTGAGGACATTTGAAAAAACAAATGAGAAAAATCTAGCTAAGGCTAAAACAAGATTAATTCATCAGAGGAAGCTGGGATTTCATTCGTCGTCGGAATGAGAAACTCAACTTGACATGATTTCTTATGAAGATGTTTTTGAGTACTGCTTAAGAGTGGAAAAATAAAGAAAAAGCGTCTCATCAAATGAGAGGTTTCCACTTTCCAGGAGTCAAAACTCAAATCTCCGCTTATTAATATTCAGTAGGAGAAAATAAAGTAAAGGAACTTTCTCCAGCAAGGAGCCCCAGTTCCATCATCATCACTTTCAATCTTCACCTTTTCCCTTCCCTTCCTGGAGGCTATTCGATGGGATATATAAACAGTTATTAATAATTCACATTTACAAATTGAAACGCTCCTTCTTTCCAATCCTCCATCCTCACTTTCATCTTAATCTGGAGTCAGAAGATTAGACAACTTCCAGCAACCTCCTCTTAACACGCCTCAAAGAATCTCCTCTGTAAACAATCCAAAGACTCCGATAAATGTAAGGACTTACAGACACTCTCCTGACCTCGGGTAGTGGTACGGATTATCCAGAACATTCGAAACACGGAATAGATTCCTCATTCCTAGAACCTAGAACAACCAATTAGAAACAAGGGAAAACCCTCCTTCCCTATATAGTAGATCCACTCACCCCTTTCATCTAATTACAACCGATTAATTAACAATGCCAAAGATTGGGCTCCTAATAACCCTCCAGCACATAAAACTCCCAAATTCCATTATGTCCCCGAATATTTCAAACTTTAGCCCTTTCCCTATTTTTCTCTCATAATATCCTAAACTAAACCATATCAACAATTAATTGAAGTGGAATTATTAAATGGGGAATTCTAGCCAGTGGAACTGGCCAATGGAAAAGGAAATTGAGTTGAGATTCAGGCTAATTGAATCAGTTCTAATCCCATATAATCCCATTGAAAAATAATTAACAAACTGAATTCAGAAATTAGAGTCGATTGACTCACACGATAAGAGTGTGTGTGTGTTTCTTATTCACATTTTTGATGGTTTCTCGATCAAAGTTAAAACTAATTAAATATAATTCACTTCTAATGTCGGCATTGGAACAACGTCAAAATGTGCAACGACAAACATGTCAGGCAAATATATTGGATTCATTTGTATTCTAACAGGGTCAAATCCTGCTTCGTCCCAACGCAAATGAGAATCTTTCCCATTAATAAAATAACTATTTAAGCATAAATGTCCTGACACAGGAGTCGTTGACATTGTGACGAAACGCACCTCAAGTCTACAACTAATTATTCCGCCATCGTCGTCAATTTTTAGAATTACTTTGTACAATACAGAGTATGATTCTGACAGTGTCGTCCGTTCTTCTAAAAATTCTCAACCACGTCTTCTCAAGGTTGAACAGGGAAATGTTTACACAAGTAAAATAAGTTGTACTCCTCACGGATAATAAACGATTAAACTAAATTTTTTGGAAAAAATGAAACAAAACGTAACAATCGTCTTTGGCCACGAATGAGATACAACTCCGAAAACACTGAAAACTGTGGAGCAATTTTGTCGAATGTCATCTCGATAATCAACTTTTGAAAAGTTCGTATCCTTTCCGACAACACTTTATAACTTCAAGCAGGCTACACAACTATATAAGTATTTCTCGTTTGCATTAACATTTCGATTGAGTTAAACAAGCTTAAAATCTCTCATCATTGGGAGAAAAACAAGCGTTAATACTACAAAGCTTTGTCACGTTTACTTGCTGTTACAAAATTAAGTTTTTTTGTCAGTTAGTTTCCTCTCAAAATATAAAACCTTGTCGCTGAGTGTTTAAATTGCGACAGAAAAGCATCAAAAGCGCTGTCTTCGACTGCTGCTTCTCATTCTTTACAAATTGAAATTAATCAAGGAGTGTTAAATAACAATAATTAATAGACCAAGTATGAGATTCCGTATTTTTTTGACTAGCTTCAATCAACCTAATTTAGAAGCATCATTTTGAAAATCTGAAAAATTGAAAGCGCGACAACAAAAACGCTTTCTTTTAAGTTCAAATGGTATTTTTTTTTGTTAAATATTAAGGATCATAAGGCACTCCAACATAGAACCCAATAGTTTGTCAAATAAATTAAAGTTGGGTTCAAATTGCAAATCAAAACCAAACATTTCGGATTATTACTTTCCTTTGCCATCAGTCTCTCATCCAATTTTGGGTAAAAACATTCCCTCTGTAAGCCTGAGCTTAATACTTATGTGATCAGTTTGCTCTTAAGGTTTTGCGTTAAATGAATACGGAATTATGGGGCCTAGAATTTCCGTCTATTTTGCTAAGCTAAACTAAAACTCTTCTGCGATTGATACGAAATGGATGCCTTGGATTGGCTGGTACAACAATTGACAAGAGCAGGTACGCTTTTGTCCAGAGTATTTTCCTTTGTCTTCCGAGTGTGCACTCTTCTTCCTTGTTGGCTAGCTGACGACAGGGAACTGGACACTGAAGATAAAGACCAACTGGACGATTGAGAAGAAAAAACAGGAACGACGTGGTTGACGCAAGGAGGAAGCAGACAGCTTGACGACGGCTGGTCTAGTTGCAGAACTTGAGGAAGAGCGACGTCAATCAGGGAAAGGTAGAGTAGCATCGATACAGAATGAGGGCACTAGAGGAGCGTCTATGGAGTGTTGGCTCGTGGAATCAAAGGAACTGGAACTCAGATCGTCACAGCTTCCAAGACTTTGGCAACCCCCTAGATTTCCAAAAGAAACGATTTAAACAACTTATTTTAACGCTTTGTACCTTGACCGTGTAATATCATCAAATTCTTAGGCTTAATATACCTGTGTCGCGAGAATGGATGTTACAGCCTTCCATCATGGCATCTGCCAAGCTCTCCTTGATATTTGAATCACTGGGAAGAAGAGACGCTTCCGAGTCTGAATATGGATCGAGACGAGGAGACTGCTCCAAACTACCTAGAAACATGAAAATGTGTCGGTTAATAGTTTCAGTCTTACAGAGAGGAACAAAGCCCCTTGGTTATATTCAAAATCGATCTTACTTCCTGAACTCCCTTCAATGACTGGAAGTAGGGCAGAAGAAGCGGGCATGTTGACAGGGTTTGATTTTGCAGGGCGATTTGTTACATTCACCTCCACAGTTTCGACGTCCACGACACCTCCCTGATTCCCTGCCGAGGATCTGTATTTAAAAAAATGAGTTTTTTGTTCTCATGAAAATGGAACGTATTTTATGAACGTACGTTGCGGGGTTGAACACTTTGAATGTGAACTGCGGCCCCATCCAAAGGCTGGAAACATAGGAAGTTGTTAGTTAATTGTTAAAGTATCCCAGGGTCGCTTTAAGATCTTCCTGTATTACAAATTACTTACCGCCGATGAGGGCCGGAATGTGTTGTGATCTCGACATGTGACAACCATCTTTCATCCAAGTTGTCGTCGTTCGTGGCACCAGGAACCAACCGCCGACTCTCGATGGAATTGTGCCTCGAATCGGACAAGACGCCGCTCAAGCCTTTGTTGTTACATTGCTTGAGGGAGGACGACGGCGTCATGTGAATGGGGCCCCGGAGAACGATGTTGCTAGGTGACAGCGGAGGTTGAAGTTCTTTCGAGAAGGAGGGCCGTGTGAAGTTCCATTGGGCTTGCGCATGCACCAAGAGCTCAATAGGCGTATCATCAGAAACCTTTTCCTTTGGTAAACCTGAATGAACAAAAACAGAGCATTTGAGGTTCATAATAGCAGGTGACGCACAGACCCTTGAATCTAATTAATTCTACCTAAATGACAATGGATATGACCTACTTATCATCAGGCCAGAACAATGCGCAATTCAAATTCCAACCTCGTTTACTTTAAAAAGAAATAATAAACCTTGGATTAGAGACAAATACTGGAAACGCAAATGTTTGTGTGCACCTACGACGTCAGGATAATGGAAACATTACAGCTTATTTGTGGAACATTGAATCATGCTGATAAAAATAAGTTGTGGTAATCTGGAAAGTTACATGACACAAAAAAAAACTTCTTGAGAACAAGTTGTTCTTTTGCGGGGGTCAGAAATCAATCTTCCTTGAATCCATACTGCCTACTTTAAATTATTGGGCAGATTATTTTAAAAGTGTGGCCTTAGCTCCTGCGGTAATTGAATTGAGGTCGTACAAGCATGCGGACAGAGTGAAATGATAAACCTAGCTCCGTCGTTACTGAATAAATTACGCAGTCGTTTGATTCACGAAGTAAATAGCTCGAGATAAGGACAAACTCAACATTGGTTACACGTGCTTTACGCTTGAAAAACGACAAATGGTATTGAATTTTACCTGCAGCTGGTTTTGGCTCCAAATAATATTCGATGAGATTCCCATGACATGTCATGACATAAATGGCCTCCACTGGCGACTTTTTCCGTTTATCACAATGTGGTGGAATTGGGGATGTGCCATGGAGCCAACCCCTTGGCGATTCAAACGAGGAAACGACATGAACACGCTCCTCCACCAAAAGTCCTTTGGATTTCCCGATAGGAGGAGAGCTCTTCGGAGAGGTGGATGGCAGATTAAAGTTTTGCCTCAATTGAGCCAAGGGCTGAATGATGAGGGGGTGAGGAAAGGGGGGCAATCGTGGATTCGGATACGGAGACCCCAGATGGAGGAGATCGTAGGACTTTCCAACCGGAAAAGAAGTTCCGGTTCCACCGGGGGAAAACGAAAGAACGGGACTGTTTCTTCCTGAGGTCGGGTTGTCATCCAGTCCAGCCGTTCTATGAAACCGACTCAGGCGATTCACGACGCGATGGGACGAGTGCGTTCGAACACTGATAGCTCCTCCGTAGGGCGTAATTGGAAATATGTGCGTTGTACCCCTGAGCGTGCTCACTGCAACCCATCGAGAGTCGTGTGCGAAAGAGATGTCTTGAACTTTAGCTCCAGTATCCCCTCGATGAAGAATGTACAAGTGATGTACTGCTCCCATGCTCGAGCCAAGCGGATGAGGATGAATCCGAAAGACGTGGAAATCATGACCTTCTTTGTCCGCTGTCACTAGAAGAAGTCCCGAAGGGTCGAATCTCATTGCGTGGACTGGGTGATTCATGTGAGCTACAAAATGGGAGATGTAGGCTTGATGTGGGATACCATTTGCGAAAGACATTTCATTCATTGACGAGTGCTCATTAGGAGGTTTCAGCTCATCCAAGTTGAGAATGGTAACTACTCCGGGTTCCACTAAGGAAGATGATACTTGATCAGGGGCCATGGGCATCCGATGTCCCGTGATGCTATTGGCTACGCTTTCCCCAAGCCCCTTCAGTCCCTTGGTGAGGCTCTTGGCAGCGTAGATGACGGTGGCAGTGTAGGAAGGTGCTCCAGCCACCTCTACGCCTCCAATGGATTGATACTGGGGAATCAACTTCCGGTCTGAGTAGGCTAACCATGAAGAGCCCAAAGCGATGGAGTTGAGCAGTGGCGTGGAAGGAGATGATCCAGATGAACAAGGGATGGTGGTTCTGGTGGTAAAGGTGAAAGGGTCAAGGATGAGGATTTTGTCCAAAAATGAAAGGACTATCGCTATGGAATTGGCCAGCAAATCACAGATAGGATGGATAAATTTAGTGCTCTTCAGAACTTCGCCCGTTCGGAGGGAAACAAAAGTGACGTGATTTGGAGAACTGGGAGAAACGAATCCTTCCACAATGGCGATCACGGGCCTGGATTCCCGGTGGTGGTCCCTGTCGACGAGATCATCACATGCCGAAGGAGTTGGGAGGAGCTTCGAAAATCGTACAGACGGACGCCTCCATGACAGGACCTCTTGCGCTTCTCCGCTCATTGACACGGCCCAGATTTGAATTCCCGAGGGGTATGCTAACGTAAGGAGAAGAGGTGACTGGCGGAGGGAATGGATACTTGCGCCTCCAGGCCCTCCTGCACAGAAATTAGTGAGATCGTTTGATTTGACAGGCTCGAACTTGGTCCAGACAATATTATTCTCCTTCTCCTCGTTCGTTGAGTAAGGCTGTCAAGAGAAAGCACAAAATTAGCAAACGATGTGCAATAAAATGAACCACAAAAAATATGATCGCCTTATCAGCTGTTTTTCTGTGACAGAGTTCATCTTAAAGCCACAAGCTGTGAGGAATTATGCAGCAGAAGTTAACCACGTGCGACGCTTCAACAAATACTTAATAAACATCGACACTTGAGATAAAAAAAATTGCTCGCGTCTACTTTGCATCAGCGAAAACCAAAAAAATGATGAAATTTTCCGGATTTATGTAGTTAAAATAACTTAATATCATTTTAAAACTTAATTTGAAGTCCACAAAATCCAATTAAAGTAAATTAATAACCCATAAATTGGAATTAAAAATCATGGGAATGATTGACATTTTCATTTAAGAATTAGCCAATGTCAATACCGATTGACGCATAATTCAAATCAGTCATTGCATGGGTTATCTGAATCAACCTTTCTAGCGCAATCCCAACTACTCCAGTAATCAGTGTTAATTAAAATTCTGCCATTCGGGGTCAGTGAACCCTTACTGAATGAAATATATTTTAACTCTTATTTTCCAGCGGTGCAGCGCAGCGTCTCTTGTTTAAATGACTCACCTGAGGGACCAGCCCAACTTCATTTATGAGGCCAGCAACGCTTTCCATCAGAGTCTTTTCAATGACAGGCTGTGGCCTGATGACATGACCAGTTGACCTCTCCAGTTGATGACAACCACCCATCATTGACGCTGAATCCGGAATGAGTACCCTGTTGCTCATATTCTTATTTCGAAGACTATCGGCAGACATCGTGTTTAAGTATGCGTCTATTACGTATAAAAGGGAGTGACTATCCTGTTCAATTTCTCAATTAAAAACTTCAATTGACAATTGTCCTTCCCAAAGGTTCCAATATATCGAAACGTTAGTTTTTCTTAGCTATAACTCACAAAGGCTCATGAGTTGGGTGTGACAATGGGAATTGTCTTTACAATAAATTAGCGCGTGTGACCTATGTTGACAGAATACCTCCCTGTGCCGCCTTTAAAACAATGAGAATTAATCCTCTCCTAATGACAGAGGACTCAATTGTTAATTAATTACGTGGATCTTAATTCCAGGACTCATGCACAGGGAGTAAATAATTTAGGACAAAGTCTCAACTCATAAGAAGGACTGGAGTTGTCTTGATTAGAATAAATAATGACAAGTCTACCCAAGCCTAAGACAAGTCGGTCGTTCAATTCATATAAACGGAAGCGGTGTTGGTGCTTGAGTCTGAGGTCAGTGGAGGGTTCTGACCTTGTAACCTAGTATAAAATTAAGGTACAAATGGAAGGCTTATCGCAGTTGCTAAAATTGCTTGTATCCCAGATTCAGTTACTTCCTCTTGTTTTTGTCCGTGGCGATTCCGTTGACTTGTGTCACAAAGTACCTTGCTTGACCTCTTTCTATTGTTGTAAGCCTTCCTGGACTTTTCTTTTGTGGGACACTGAACTGGACTCTGGCTCTTGTATGCTTTACTTTTATTTTATTGCAGAAACGTAAATTCTTCTGTGGGCTGTTTACTCTCGTATCCTTCAACTCGCTTTTCCCTCAACTACACTCGTCACCTGTACAACTGGGACCACGATATGTTACAGTCAACAACAAATATACACCAATCAACATAGGTCACGTCAGGTCACCCATTCGATAGAAACTAAGAGAATCAGGGCATAGTTAAAAAACAGGAATCAAAAGAATCATTTGGAAAGTCAATTATCGCTTATTCAAATAACTACATCAAATAACATTAATTCACAGTTGTAAATTAAAATCATTTACCAGAACGTTATGAGGTCACAGTACAGGTCAAAAAGAGGCAAGAATATATTAATTTGGAAGTTGACTGTATATTAAGTCCTTAAATTCTTTAGCAAAAGTAGACAATAATTAGGGAAACAGTTTTTATCTTATAACCTTTTGACCCAAGACCTACCGTTCATATTGTACAAAGCTAGTTTCCTCGTTTGAGCTTCGTTTAAATAGTATTCGTATTCGTATTAGAGGCGACGCCACATGTCAAAGGTCATATGAACCAAATACTAATTTTTTTTGGAAATCAACTTATTAGAATTGGTTTGTCCTTATTGAAGAAGGCTGATTGAAAGTTTGAACTAATTAACGAATTTCATGATATTTTTAATTTTCTATAAGGAGGTCAGAGGTCAGGGGTGAGAAGGAATATTTTTTAGATATTTTTGTGTCAGGTTCAGTTTTATTGTGTGTGACTGTAACAGTTTATTTTGTTGCTGGGTCTATATCTCCAGTTCCTATGTGTTCAGAGGGGTTGGGGAAACGGGTGGCTCTGGCTGGGATTGACGACGCAATCAGCTGGTGATCAGCTGAGAATTTCCTGTCTACTTTACAAGTCCATGACCCACAGAACCCCATGTCATGTCAGCAGGTCAACAACCAGGAATACTTTGTAACTTTTATTCAATTTAAAAAGTACAAAATATCACATAAGGAATAGTTAAGAAATACATGATATTATACAAAGTTTAGAATGTGTATTATGTTTTGAAACACGATAAATAATTAGATCTCACTGGGAAGATTAATTAAGAAAATTAACAAAAACAAAAACCAAGCTATATTTGATATATATATTTGATTATAAATTTTTTTAATGGACGTGAAGCTTTGAATAAATGCTTGGCTGAAAAGGAACTCGGGATTGTTTACTATAGTGCTTTGCTTTTATGACAATTGAATATAAAGAGAACATTTCACAAGTAGCCTGACTTAAACATGGCTTTTTCCATAGTCCAATTCGTAACCTCAGGGGACGCGAAGTTTGACCTGACAAGGAATTTGAGGAGTATCGTTATAAGATTATTAGAACTTAGTGTCCAAGAGGATCCACCAGTCCAAAGCACTGATTGAGATCAAAAATTATATCTGGCCCCACTCGGTCTTTGTGAACAACCAATTTTGGCATTCCTTCCAGCCAAGACGATTTTAGTACCTTATTTTGCTCCAAGTTGGGATTCTTCTTCACCAGACGCCGAATGATCTCCTTCCTCTTCTTGTCGTTTTTGGCCCCGTCGATCCCAAAGGACGCAAGTTTCCTCAATTCCTCCTCGGGTGCACCCCATTCAATCATCATCTAGAAATAAGGTAATGATTAATTCCGATCAGGAGCAAATTTAACCTTCTTCAGGAACTTACTTGAACAATTCGTGGATCCTGTTTGTGACACTTTTTGAAGATGAGATCAATCAGCCGGACAATAATGTCTAAATTTGCCTCATTCTCCACCCAGATGCACACACTGCGCAGACAGTTGGCCAATATTCCAAAAACAACTTCAGAATTGAGAAAGATGTGATCGCCGGAAGTGATCAGGCATCTTGCTGCCCGAAAGTTGACGCCACTGTCCTCCCAGCACAAAGCCCTAGGGAGACAAATTGAAATTAAAATTTTGCTACTTAAGATTAATTGAACGGGAAACTTACATGCCGCAGAGGTGAATGATGCACTGGTAGCAGTCGGGGTCACTCAAAAGGCTGTTCCCAAGGTCACCAATCTCTTTCAATGCACCCGAACTGGAACTATGATTATTCTGACTTGCAGATTTGCGCTCTGAAGGACCTGAACAGTCTTCCATCCCTTCATCCATCTCCATTTCATCCGTCGCCATAACAGTCTGGTCTTGATACGATTTTTCCAAAAGTCGATGGATCATTTCAATGTACTCTCGGGTTAAGAGCCGCAAAATTGAACTTTCGAGGACTTCTTCTTCTTCATTGCCGTCGTTGGACTCGGCCTTTCTCTGGATTTGGTCCCAGCGATGAGCGAGTCGTTCCATCACTGGAAAACGACCATAAATGAATACAAAACATAAACAGTTTACGTAATGAACCACTTACTGAAAGGAGCAAAAGCCTTGAAGAAAGGCTTTAGGACGGGGTCAAACTTTGCCGATGGACAATAAAGCAAAAACGGCCGATACACCAATTTAACAACCATGCGAACACGGTAGTCGCTGAGTGACTGCAGCTTCCACCCAACATAATTGAGGTATGCCTCCTCAATTTGGGGAATGTTGTAGAGCTGAGGTGTAAACAACATGCAGCATCCGCCAAAAATTGCGTAAACCAGTGCTAGGGCTGAGTGAACAAACTTCTAAAACAAAAAGCAAAGTAGCGACACTTACATTTCTGGAGCTTTGACTCATGTGTTGTAGCAAATTCGTACTTACCTTCACTTGGACAGAATTTGAAAGAGATTCAACGCCACCCGGAACTTGTGGAAACATTGAGGATCCAGGTACGTGAGTTATACCGAGTATTTGAGCCTTTTCGGAATCAGTCAACTCCGCTATATGCTGCATGGACGGGAGCTCAAGTACACCATGTAACATTTTGACAAACTGAAACACAACTGGAAGGAGCTGTCGTGTCACGTCGTAAGCTGCATGGCGTTTAACATCCTCCCCTTCGACAGTAACTGCCTGGATTCGACGAAGTGCCACCTGGAGTCTGGCCAGATTGTTGCCAACGATGTACTTCCTCTCAACGAAATTCGGCTCTTCGAAATATTTAATGAAGCTTTCAGGAGTTTCCACAATTTTCTGCATTTGCAACCAAGTATCTGATCTCAAGGCATTTTCAACCAGTTCCTTCTGCCGATGGTAGTTGTTCCTGAAGAATAAAGCGTGATGATAATGACACTTTTGATAGAATTCTAGAATTTCATACCATGTATTAGAAATCATGAAGAAGCATTCGATTGTAGCTAGAATTTCGCATTGCTTCATGTTCTTTGCTGATGCTGTAGCCAACTGGAATATAAACTCGAAAGAAGTTGCCAGCAAATGCGGAAACTTGGATGCCAACTATAGGTAGAAAATAGTGGAGATAAAACTCCAAATGTTGAAGGAAAAAGTTCGTACCTTGATCATGAGCACGGAAGCATGCTGCTGAAGGTCGCGTGGTCCTGAATCATTCTCGACGCTGAAGCAAGCAAAAATTGAACCTAGGACTTGGTTCATCAATGCCAGATGCCGATCATCAAACTGGTTAGCTTGCTTAACCAAATTCAGGAATCCGAAAAGAGATGAGACAACTGAAAGGTAAGAAGACTTGATGCTCAAATCCCTCTCAGAATTGAATCGTTCCAATGCTAGTTGCAAATCAGTCAAGCCAGTTGACAGTATTGGTCCCGCTTCCTAAAATCATATTTACGGATTTAGTTTTTATTTGAAAACCTTCCGTAAAGTCGTACTTACATGGGAGACAGAGGAGCCCACTGCATCAAGAATTGATGCAATAATATCCCATTGACATGCAGGGACGACGGTGGGGCTTCGGAGACACTCATGATACCATGCATTGGTAACAAGGTAGAACTTTTCATCAACTTTGCCAGCAGATTTCAGCAAGAAGAACAACTGTTTCTTCAGATTGGTGATATTTTCTTTTTCGTTGGGTGGACAAGGAGCCAACAATTGCTTAATTACTAAGCCAAGCACCCTAAAATACATTTAAAAAGTATAGAATGAACTACCCAATAAGTTTTTGTTTAAATTAACTCACTGTCTTAACCAAATTGGCAAAGGTGGTCGCGGTTCAGTCTGACGTTCAAGGTTTTTTATATAGTTGTAATAGGCGTGCGTGGCGAAGGCGAGAGCCTCAATATCTCCATGTGTTGCCATAGCCAGAACACATCGACTAAGGTGATGGGCGTCCTCTCCATTTTCGGTGGAAGCCACTGAACCCAGGATGACTAGAATTTCTCCAAGTTTGTGCAGGAACTTTAAGTCCGCGTCTTCTGTACCACACACCTCGATACTTCTGACAATAGTTTGGCAGCTGTCTTCCACTAAGAACTCCCGTGGAATTTCTGCTTCTCGCCTCGTTCCTTTTCTCTCCAACAACTGTTTGGAAATTACAAATGGATTGAACTAATTTGCAACAAACAGCAACTCTAAATTGATTACCTGTAGCAAGCATTCTGCAGCTTCATACTGAAAAACTTTGACCTGGAATAGGACAATAAGACCCCAAATTCTTCCACCCGTGAGAATAACCGAGGTGTTGACCCATTCAAAATAGGCACAAATGACGCTGAGCAGTATTTTCACTCGCTGCTGTAAAGGCTCCGAGTTTGTCACAACAAACTTTTTCACTGCCACTGCTAAACTTTCAAACAGGAGGCGAACCACATCAATTGCCGTGAGACTCAGGGTTTGATTCAGTTCCGATTTACGATCGTGAGAATCCACCATCTAAAATAAAAAAAGATTCAGTCAGCAACCTCAGCAACACATATCCAGGCCTAGCACATACATAAGACATTTCTGACTTACTCCCATTGAGATAACATCTTCAACCAATCGACGAAATACAAGGAACGGGATGTTCGAATTTTCACTCAAGCTCTCCAAATCCGCAAACAGATTTGGCCACAATTGAGGCCATTCTTTCTTTGCAATTTCGCATATGGACCTAATAAATCCCCAAAAACAGTTAGGGCTTGCTTAGACAAATGAATAATGTACCGAGAATTGAACTCACTTGGCTAAGCCTTCTTGCAAATGAGGGGCATCAAGTACCATCGAGCTGGTCGCGGAAGTATGCTTTTGCACCAGATCCATGAACATTTTCTGTTGATCATAGAGAATAAAATAATTCAACCTAAGTATATCCACAAGTAAGACACAATAATTGCTAAAAACAAGCCTACCTTGATAGAACCTCTATGCTCCTCTGTGAACTTGCTCCAGTGAAAAGAAATTGCATTCTGTATTAGTTGTAATCCGACATGAATCACAGACGTTGACGTGTTGGCTGATAGAAGAAAGAATCCAAGTGTACACAATTCCTGAGGTTTCCCATTCGAACGAAGATTGTCGAAATAGCTTTGAGCCTCGATTCTTGCCTCAGCAGAAGAAGACGGACTAAGGATTATCTATAAACCAAAACACTATTTATTCATTGTCAAACTGAAAGACTTCCTTTGACAAAT
Organism: Pseudachorutes palmiensis; assembly: GCA_009869845.1. Lineage (NCBI taxonomy): Eukaryota > Metazoa > Arthropoda > Collembola > Poduromorpha > Neanuridae > Pseudachorutes > Pseudachorutes palmiensis. Next base: position 37,824 of record VNWY01000057.1, on the reverse strand, counting down.
AAGAAATTACCTCTATTGACTTTGCTACTGTTTCTGCTACTTGAGCCACACGGGGATCGTTCAACTCCATAGTTGCCTTGTCTCAGCAATTGTAGTTTCTTTCTGAATACTTGGCTTTACCCATCCACGTCCCTAGGGAACAATAATAAAGTTCTAGTTAGTAAGCCATGTATGAAATGGGTAACATGTGACCAGTAAATGCAACAGCATCTAGCAGATTAATTGCACCTCCAACTTGTATAAATTAAAACAATGGCTTTTGACAATTACCCCTGAACCAGTGGAAGATTAAGTTGACTTTAAAGCATGATTTAGAAATGTACGGAAAATATCGTTTTTGATTGAAATTGTAAAAGTATGATGCAATTACACCACCGCACCGCACCCACCCGGCTTGCTGGATAAGAATTACGATCGGTCGTCGATGAGACGAGGATGAAGTGACAACGAGAAGGGAGCCCTGAGATGGGGTTTATGAGTATACTTTAGGGTAAATGAGTTGTTGTAATTACCTTAATTTTGGACCTACAATTAACTATAATTAGGAAAGGAATAAATTGAGGTATTGAGGAGGGATGAATCTGATCCGAGGAGTGTGCGGTGGATTTGTTTTCTTCTGGGGCCCCGAATTGTCGGTTTTTGGGATTCTCTGGGCGACATCCAACGGCAGATTCTCTGCACTCGCAGCTGAGTTTTCAAGCAGCAGAGGACAGGATCAATTTAACAGAATTTTAAGTCAAAGGTCATCAAACTCCACCGCCTCAAGAAGCCATAGGTACGTTGACCATTAAAATAGTTAATACCAGAATTTGTCTAGTTATTTAGTTTAATTTATTTAGTTTAAAGTTTCATTACTTTTTCCATGCTCATTTGCATTTCTTGTCTAATTTTTACAAAAATAAAACATAATAAAACAATGTCATTAAAAAAAATTCCGGAATCAGAATTCCGAATTTTCAATAGAAATTTAAAAAAATTCATCTATACAAGTTCATTAAAATTGATTTTGCGAGTTTATTAATTGAAAATTGACTAATAACTGTACTTTTTGGCTAAAACTAATTTTTAAAAGTACGGAATAGAAGATATCTATTTAATAGTTTTGACAATATTAATTAGTTTTACAATCTATTAGAAGGTTTATGTTTTACCGTAATTTTATAATTTATTTAATTTTTGTGTTTGTTTGGCTGCCTGATGAGCGAACCCGTGGCATGCTTATTTCTGGCCGACTCGTCAGACCGGTGCTGCTCTCCATATTGGAACCATCTCACCACCCTTCTGACTCCACTCACCACTCGTCTCTGGATTAATTAATTGTTAGTTGATTGAAAACCTCAAGTACAGAATGGTAAGTACCCACGCATTGTATTCACATTGTATTCAGTATTCACATTGTATTCACTGATTGTAATCACCTTACCTAGGCCACAACAAAGAAGAAGACTAGGAAATTGAGAGGTCATGTTTCCCATGGGCATGGTCGCATTGGTAAGATCAACATTTCCAGAATCAGTACTTGGATAGATTAAGATTCTGATTGGTCATTTGATTTATACAGGAAAGCACCGAAAGCATCCTGGTGGTAGAGGAAACGCTGGTGGTCAGCATCATCACCGAATTAATTTTGACAAGTACCACCCTGGCTACTTTGGAAAGGTAAGAACCCCTAAAAGATGAATAAATCAGCTATCCTACAGGACATTTATCATTGAATTTCTTTTTATAGTTGGGAATGAGGAATTACCATGCTCGACCAATCAAAAAGTACGCACCGATTATCAACTTGGATAAACTCTGGAGTTTGGTGAGTGAGCAGACAAGGCTCCAGTACAAGGGAAACCCCGATGGAAAGGCTCCAGTGATTGATTGCATCCGAGCGGTAAGTGAAACTGTTTAATTATACTGAACTGCTAATTGAGTGACGCTGATTGAGTGAATTTGTTTCATAGGGCTATTACAAAGTCCTTGGCAAAGGGATCCTTCCAAAGCAACCTGTCATTGTCAAAGCTAAATTCTTCTCCAAAACAGCAGAGGATAAGATCAAGAAGGTCGGTGGTGTCTGTGTTCTCCAAGCGTAGGTAGAACTATAGATTACTCTCTTTGTATTGGAAAAAGAAAGAATAAAATCTTTTGAACCGTTCCAGTGTTCTAGATGTAATGGGTGAATTTCGATTTACTGTAAACAAGGTGTAATTCTGTAGAAATGTGAAAAGAAGATGTTGCTCAGGATGAGTGGTGGATGAGTGGTGGTTGACGATGTTTTACATGTGCGGAGGTGGTGGCATGAGACCCATTGGTGGTGGTGGAAATCCTTGGCTCACAAGTGCACGACTTTTGATCATCTGCTGTTCAGTTCGGAAGGCGCACTGGAGGAAAAACTGCTTCGTGTCACGGTTCCAAAAGACCCAAAAGCGCTGCTCATGCTAAGAAACCAGAAGAAATGTCAATTCACTAAAAATTAAAATACAACTGAGTTAAAATACCTTATCTACTTCACGACTTGGGACCTTGAAAGCAATAGTTTCATAAGGCTCCGCTGCAAAGAGGATATACTGCCATTTTCTATCCGGAGGGTCAACACGTTGCTCATAGGCGGACATAAATCGATGCCTTGGTTGGATCCCATCAGCAATCTCCGGGTAATCAATCTGGAAGAGAAGCGATTGCTGATGCGTCTCTGGATCCCGTTGTTTAGTCACTCGATACCCTGGACGACCAATCTTCACGAATCGCCTATGCTCAACTCGTGGTTTATCCAAAAATGGCTGTTTAAAAGACAAAGGAAATCAACTACCATTTTATGCTAGTAAATGAGTACTCTCTTTTACTTGTATGGGGCTATCCTTTGCTTCTTTAGCAGCACGTCGAGCCAAGTTTGATTGATGTTTCTTTCCTTGGGTATGAGCCAAGTACGAGCCCTCATTGTTGTGGAGCGTGAGACACAATTTGCATTCATAAGTTCCCAAGTGATTCTTCATAAAATAAGGGTCCTTATTCAAGTCAATTGTTTCCATAGCCAGTTGACGAAGGCGCTCACGGCGATCTCGATTTGAGTCGGACCATGATGCAACGCCACCTCCTCCTGTCTTCCCACCCGCACGGTGTTGAAAATCCATGTTCAATTACTAATCTGCCTGTACTGCCGATAGACCTTATAAGAACAAATAACATAAAGTTTGTATACAGTGGACAGTGAATTATAGATTCAATCAGAAGATCGTGTCTTACCCGTTAGCGTGTTAATACACTTGACTCTCTTGAGTATCGGTTACCTGGAGGCTCCGATTTCTGGTCCAGGAATTAGCTGAATTTGGACAGCGATCCAGAGACAAATGCAGAAATCTAAAATCCAAAAATTGTGAAAGCCGAGAAAAATGAAATTCCCTGATTTGAATTCTGTTGGCGCTTTGAGGGACAAACGAAGCGTTGGAGGGCGCTGCTAAAACCCACGAAAGTGAAGCGTCTGTCCCTGTTTCTGACCACAGACAAAAAAGAAGGGTCAACAGGTCAAGGGTACCTCCAATACTTTCCAAGGGTACCTCCAAAGGTACTAATAGAAAAGCGAAAAATGTTTTTTTTTAAGTTGCATTGACAACGAGAGCGGAAGAAAAGTATGAGTAACTTCCGTCACAAAAATGCCACTCAACTTCTAGCAGGTAGGTGTAGCAGACGTACTTTTAAGTTCGCTGTAGAATTTTATTTTTCCACTTTTTCGTTTTCACCGCATCCTCCATCTTCCCTTCTTCATTTATCAAAGACAGCGCTTCATTCGCTTCAGGGAACCATCATGTGCCGACCTGGTTGCACCGCTTGCAATGTCTCCTGCCCTCCTGCTGGTTGTTGTTCCGCCGCCCCAATCTGCGTCCAACGTGTCAAGTCGCTGAAACCTCAATCTGACTTTGTCCCAAGTTGCGCACCGTTTGAGGGCTGTACGACTTATCGGACTGCCTACTTCCCCAAATGTGGGGAGAGAACTTTGTCCTACAAGCCGACCAACACCATCGACTTTTCATGTGCCAAAATGGACGGTCTCACAACCTACCGGGAATTCTACTATCCGAAATGTGGACCCAGAGCGGAATCATTTCGTCCACCAAGCGATTTCACCCCGTCCTGTGCTCCCTTCGCTGGTCTCACAGTCTACAGGAACGACTACATTGGATGTCAAACCGAGCGCACCCATCCATTCAAGCCGACGTCAGGGTTTGACCCGTCATGTGCCAAAATGGATGGCTTGACGACCTACCGCCAGTTCTACATTCCATACTGCCCGAATGAATGTGTTCGGCAAGCTTCGTACAAGAAACCTCAGGATGTGGACTTTTCATGTGCTCCCTTTGAAGGCTTGACCACGTACCGCGGAGACTTTTACTGCAAGCCAATCGTTCGGGCTCAAAACGCAAAACCAGATGACCGTGCCGTATTCTCCGATGCTCCAATGGCTGACCAAACTACGTATCGAAATGACTTCCCTCCATTCTGCTTCCAGGCAGAATCAGGGGGTGGAGGGTGCTGCTAATTCGCAAAATTAAGACTAAATAATTACTACGAAGGTGAGGAATGAAATGATAATGGATAGTATGTCAAAATCATAATTTCTAAAAGACTGATATTTTTCTTAGGGAGATGAACCATTGTCAAAATTCAATTGGACAATTTCTCCGTGTAATCAAGCAATCCTCTTAATTAATTGTATAATTCGCTTACGAGGAATTTTGTAATGAATAAAGCCAGTATAATAATTCCATGTAAAAGGACTAAAGTCATCAAGTCATGTAATGTTATTTTGCATAATAGTAATTTAGCATAAACCAAGTCTGCCTGTGTGGCCTCCACACACACGGCTCCATATTTCTAGACGCCAGGTTGTCGCATTAGACTCCCACCTAGGTCGTAGTACCTCTGACTAGATAAGGCTTAATTTATTTTTAACCTAATTATGCACCTTTGACTTTGACATTAGGACACTGCCACACACACAATTCCAACGCAATCCAGGAAACAGAGGATTAACAGACAACAATGGCCACCGAGTGACGCCGAGTTCCCTCCATGTCAATGGTCATTCTGTCCAACCACCAACAACCCCATTTCAGTCACAATTGTCAACCAGAGGTGAAGGTTCGTCGCTCTTGTTCACTGGATTCATCCATCTAATTGAAATCTAAAACGCTGTCTTCTGCTTCACAAAACCCGGCTACCCGGGTGACATCGCTTCTTTTGGACACGATGAATCCTTTCGTCGGCAATGATCGCGGGATGCTCTACTACGTCCCTCCGGCGCCACTCATGGACCAACAACCTCAAGGACCAATCACATCGCTTCTGTCGGACAAGATGAATCCTTTCATCGCAGATGACCGCAGAATCCTCTACTACGTCCCGCCAGCGCCACTCATGGACCAACAACTCCAAGGATCAGTGATCCAGTATTTCTGCCCACAGGAACAGCCTGGACAGCTACAGGTAATTTCATAATTCTAAAAATTGAAAATGGACACGACTGGGTTATGCTGAAGCTACACTGAAATGTTTTACTCTTAGGTGACGACGGGAACTTCGCCGCGTCAAGCTGTGGTGTGCACTGGAGCTAATTGCACAGTTTGCCTGGAAAATCAGCAGAACCCAGAGTATCCGCCATACACTCCGGGCTACAAGTGTGTCCGGGAATATCAGCCAGTACTCCAGCAACCGTGGACTCCCGTTGCAGCTAATGCTCCAGAGTTGCAGCACCAACAGCAGTGGGCGGCTCCGGTAGGAACCATTCCACCACAATTGCAGCATCAACAGCAGTGGGCGGCTCCGGTAGGAACCATTCCACCACAGTTGCAGCACCAACAGCAGTGGGCGGCTCCGGTAGGAACCACTTCACCACAATTGCAGTACCAAGAGCAGTGGCTTTCCTCGGTAGCGAATCCTCAGCCAGTATTTCAACAGCAACCACCCTGCTGGACTCCTGCTGCACCATCTCCAAAGCCACTTTTGCGTCACTCACCGTTGCTGCCTACAACCGCTGCCAACGCTCCGCGGCCACTCATGTCGCAGCCACTTTGGAATAATACCTCAGCAAAGGCTACAAAACCAACCATGCCTGAGCCTCTGTGGACTTGTGCACCAAGGTCTTCATCTCAGCAGCAACATGCACCGAAGCGTCCGAAATCAAAGTTGAACCCAAACGCTGATGAATTCCGTCCACGGACAGTCCAGCCCAGCACCTCTGCAGGCCCTTTGGCAATCAATTATGGACGTCCCGACCCGACGAAGAAGAAGGGTAAACATCGATACTGCAATTTCTGCCGCACGAACGGTGAGATGCCGAATGTTTGGAAATCCCATCCTACAATGGCTCATGGTAAAATTTCCTGCCCTGTTCTGCGTGAATTTGTTTGTCCACTTTGCGGAGCCACTGGTGATTCTGCCCACACGCGAAGCCATTGCCCTGATAACGATGGTCGCTTTGTTTGTTTCACTCTGACGAAGCGAGGAAGGGAGTTGAAACGAGAAAATTTGTATGGCAGATTTCGCAGGACTCGTTGAACGACATGGAGCTTTCATGATTGATTTGTCTTTCCTTTTTAACTTGAACTGAACCATTTCATGCCTTTAGAAATTAACTAACAATGCTACCTAATTAACTCATCTGTGTCACATTCGGATTCAGTTTAGGATTTCATTTTGTCACCTTTGAATAATTGAGCTGTTTTCCGTGTCCAGACTTTGAATTGTTAGTTTTAGATTTAAAAATTTATTAGTAAATACGGCGTTGAAATACTTCATATTGTGTGTATCTGAACTTCTAATACGTTTTCTCTCCCCAGCCGTGGGGCAGGTACCTTCGTTTTCTTACTTCAAACGGGCACAGAGGAACTGGATACGAAGGGTCTGTGGTTGGTTTCCGTAGCCAGTGAGACTCTCGTCCTGTGACTCCTTCCAATACTACGATTATCTGGATGGTGACTTAGAGCTAAGTTTAATTTCGAGAGAGGGTGACTTATTTAGTGAAGTTCCGAGTTGATGACTAAGGCAGGTGGTTCCTTGATGAGAAGTGAATCCGAAGGGGGCAGAAATGCCGCTATGGTGGATACAGAGGTCGAGGACGTCGTGTTCCCACGGGACGAGGCCTCAGAGGTGGAGTCACCGGGCTCAACAGCGGAGTTGGGCGAGAACACCCCTTGTCCCGAAGACGACTTGGACAGGCTAATGTTGTTTTCCTTGTTTGCATCACTCATCGGGTCATCCACGACCAGGTCACTTCTTAGTTTCATAGCCAATGACAAGTCCTACAAAACAAAATACAAAGTTACATTCAGTCACTCACTCTCTAAATAATTCTCACTTACTTGCAGGATTTCCGTTTCTTTCTCTTCCACCAGTTTGAAGGATTCGTTGAAAATCGTGAAATGGGCAAACACGCAGTTGAGATGTGCATGTAGACTTAGGAGCACAATTTCCTTGAAGTGACAATGGTAGATGTGAGCGATTACGTGAAACATGAGGCGACATATCTTCTTCACAATCGGTTTAAATGAACTAGGAAACGCATTTGCTAAAAGACACAAAAGGTTACACAGTTAGAGTCTCTTCAGTGCCCTGGTTTGAATGGGTTAGTTTAACTTACTAGATTTTGTAGGAAATATAGACTCATCGTTGATAGTCTTTTGAATAAATGTCATCACATAGTCGACGTACTGAGGTGCCGCTACCTTCACTTTCTTACCCTTCTCATCAAACCACAGGTACGTTCTGGAAGATAAAGATAAACAATTATTAGAACTTTTAAACTTAAACAATCTACAGTACTGGGTAAGATTACTTCATAAAACTCACCTCGTACAGGGACCTGTCATATCCGGACAAGTGGTCGAAGTACAAAATTCTGAGATGGTTCCGTAAATCAAATTCACATGTTCAAATAAAGAGATCGCTGGAAATCAAAGGAAAATTATACTCTGGGTTGATGGAATAATCAAGGGATTGCTTACTATGTGAAGCCATCCATTCATTCTCGTCTAATCCCAGCGGCATGGCTACCAACCGATGTAACTCAGTCTCGTTAAGGTGTCGTTCCAAGAGCGCAGACTCCAGATACAACTTCCCTTCATCACTAGTGCCCGAAAGTCCACTTGATCCTCCTGACGAATCCTTCTCTTTTCTCCGTGCCTTCCTGCAATTAAAAAAAAATGGTTAAAGTGGCTTATTAAAATAAACTGATAAATAAATTATAATTATGGGTTAAGGAGTGGATGATGTCATCCTTAATCCTTTCTTTAACAAAATCCATTAATCCACTAATCCATACTTCTGAAAAACGATCAAATCCCAAGTAATCCTGTAAATGGAGTCATAGTAAAGGAAATCCAAAATGCTAAACCAACTGTCCCATCAATTTTACATTATGATCCAAATTGTAGAAATTGCTGAATCATTGAAAATTGAAACGTCAACGGCAGATTATCTTGAAAAACTAACTGATTTGAGGTTTATATTCTTTCTAATGAGGCGCAATTTAACTAATTCTCGGACCCTTCATCAAACCATTTTAATCTCTACTGATTAAATTGTGTCGTTTATATTGGGATTTTAGGAGTTTCACACCAATGACGTGAACCTGCTCAATAACAACGACATTGACTTTCATTATTAACACTTCCTCGCACAATCGCCAACTAGTAAACCTTAAAACCCAATAATAATCGAACCGTTTTATGGACGGAATGCAATAAAAAGCAAAACTCTGCCACCAACCGGGTAACCGGATATGATTTACAGTCTCAAATCCCGGAAAGGGGATTTCGGACCTTTGATTTGTGATTCATTGTGACGTGTATAGAAAGGGAAAGAAGGCAATGTACGTGGGATGCTGTGTAGATTTTCGTAATTACTGAACTGACCGAGGAGTCGAACGCGTGCAGATCAAAAGTCCAAGGGATTTCATTATAGTTCCCAATAAGGTTGACATCCCGTCTACTAACTGATTTTGTTGGACACTATTAGCAATTAAGAAGTTTTCGTTCTTGACAGACCTGGTGCTAGACTGGTGACTAGGACTGTGGCCATTGGCACTAGACGATTTGCTTTCTCTCAAAGAAGCCCTTGGATTAGAACGCTTCTTTTCATCCATAGTGGAACTACTCCAATCCAGTGTCGATTTCACTACGTCCTCCTCAATACGGAGACCAGTCTGGTTGGAGGAGTGGCGTCGAAGGATAGAAAAACCACGTTCCTGATTGGTCACTGTCATGGAGTCTGTAGGGATTTCACTCCCACTCATCCTTTGGTACCCTGTCCGTCCAAGGGACTCAATGTCACGGGATGATGGAGTCCCACTACGACCTCGGCAGCTTATCGTTGACCCACTCCCACTCCCTTTGCTACTCTCCTTCCCACCACCCCCACAACATGTTCCAAACAACTGGACGCAGAGTTTGAAAATTCCAGACATCAAACTCCTCCCTCGACCAACTCAAAAATCAACTCCAAAATGTCAATCACTGGAAACTGATGATGGGAATCCCAAGGAGAAGATGTCTCGCATCAATTAGGAAATGCCAAAGCATTGTTTGTCACACCAGTTAAAATTACACGATTACGAACCAACAGGAATGAAGCTCATTTGAATCCTTAAAACTGAAACTGCCGGCACTTTACTACTGAATTGTTTTAAACAATTACTAAACTAATTTGTACTCCTGTACAATGGTGCAAAGTGTTGAAAACTAATCAGAAAGAAACCTGTTGAAATTCAAAATACCGTGTGTTCCACGTAAAACCCAACACTAGAAAGGGGGGGGGGAATTTCTTCTGGAGAAAGGAATGAGCATAGCAGGGCAAATGAGACAAGTTTATTTAAAGTAAATGTTCAAAATGTAGATCCGTCCTTTGTTTCAATTAAATAATTTGCCAAGTTGTGCATCATTTCCCTCCAATTTTTCACTTTGAGAAAGTCAGCCAACTTTCTAGTGTTGGGTTTTACGTGAAACACACGGTACTTCTGCAACATGCCAGTGAGTCAGAAGATACTTTGAGCTTAAAGACGTCTAACTGATGAATGAATTTGACTAAATCCAATTCCTATTGGCTCCAACTGACAACTGGCAATGGAAACTGTTGATGATTTACATGTGAATTCTTATCAATGGCTCTGATTCAGTTACTTTATCTCTTCCAGATTAGCAAGAATCCGCCAAACCTTTACATTTAATGTTAGAACAACGGGGGAGTCGAGTACAAGTTAAAGTTAATCGGATCCTGAGCATATAACAGTTGGAACTGCTGTCAAGGTGGAGGGACAGCACATCATAATCGCTGTCCCTGGCCACTCATCAATCAGGTTTGCAAATATTTGCAAATTGGGCAAGAGTTACTCAAAGAGGGGTTTTTAGACCCAAATGATCAAGGTAAACAGGCGCGTGGACCGTGGAGCCGTAATTACTTTGAAATTATCTGTCAATTTGGTTTTCATCAGTTGAGGCTAAGTCAGGGTAGTTGGTTGTTTGGAAGCAGACATTGGTAGGACTAATTTTGTTTGACATCCGGGGTCATTTGTCTCTGAGGAGAAGCAGACGGAAACAAACGAGCTAATTAAATCCCTGGGGAAAAAGTGAAGCGGAAGAAGTAGGTCGACGGAAGACCAAGAAGAGCGGAAAGAGACTCAACGGAGATTAATCCACCTTCCAACGCACCAACTCACCACAACCTCAAAGCCAATCATCTTCTTTCTCCAGCCAAATTCATTCCCCATTCAACTAACATTCAAAGACCCTCCCCAAAACAATAAGCACACTCCAGAGAAAGAAAGGAAGGAGAAAGTCATAATAGCTTGAGCAAGACTACCATCCTCAAGGGAAATGAACCAGTTCCTGGCGACACCTTCTTATTTCTCACAACTTCTGGACCCAAAAGGAGTTATGGCCCATATCCAACGCGCATGAGCAAATCCATCTCATGTAAATATTTCAAAATATGAAGTCATTAGATATTCTGCTCCAGCAAGATGGATTACATGCCTTTATCCTTCCCTCTGGATTTTAAAATTTCAGAAATTTCTTTTCTCCTCCTTACTGAAACTGAGACAGGATTTCAAAGACAAAACATTACATTATTTTAACATTATTTTAACATTATTTTAACTCTCCATTTCTGACAATGGGAATTATGGGCCTTTGGCCTCTTATCTTTGGTCAGAATCCGCAAATAGAGAGGAGGCATCCGGAATTGACATAGATCTCTCAGTAAGGGAGAAACTTTGGTTGTCGTCGATGTTACTTTTGTTTTGCAACTTTGTAGTCCAAAGAAAACAATGAAGTAGTTTGTTGTGTCGTATGTCGGCTGTCACAAAAGGTAACAATTAGGTTCACAAAAGGTAACTTATTGTGAAAGACAATGGGAACTCAGTAATCCTTTCTTATGGATTTGACTTAAGGCCTCGGCATCCTCTTCATCAGTGAACATCAACTAACATCCTGCCTCAGGATTTGGCTCCTGCTTCGGTGACAATACACTGACAATATCTCCTTAAACCGTGGTTACTTCCTTTACTTAACGCCTTCCTACCTTCACTATCCCGGAATAAGGAACTAATTATGAGGAAAACAAGAGTTGCTTTTTGGCTCTATAGTCAGAAGACATGCATCAGTCAACATGATCCATTGTTATGTCTCTCTCCTTTTCCAGCATCAACGCCCTCAAAACACAATCTTCAACATCTAATCTCCGTGTCTTTTCAGGCAAAAACATCTCCGCCAAAGTCAAAATGTCACGCAAAATGATCCTTCTTCGAGAGCTTTTTCACTCTCGCTTCTCAAACACTAAACCACTTGGGGTTTCTCAACTTGGTAGAAGGTTTTTGAAAGTAAAGGTCGGGAAAGGTCACACTTTTCCTTAGCATTGGGATCAATCGTGGGCTAAGGTGACTTGAAAGATTAGCATAGGAAGATTTCCAAATTGGATGTGTAATGCACTCTTTCTCATCATTCATAACGAAATTAACCTCATAAATATAAAAATTAAATTCGGGATAACAAATCACGCAATTCGTGCTTTGTCATGTCATTTGTTGCTTTGGTCAAATTCGATCGACGTCGTCAGGAAGAGAATGAGCGCATGATTCAGTAACATCCCTTCATTGGTTCCATCCAATTGGGAGTATAAATGGGAGTTTCCTTTCCATTGTGTTGCTCTCCTGCTCATAATTGCTCTCAATTCATTCCACTGTTGGCAAATGAATGCTCAAAGTTGCTCCATCACCGAGAACTTTATTCAATTCAGCAACTAAAGTGTCAACAAGATTAGGAAAGCATGAAAGTCCATGTTATTAATTACGTAATTATTTAAGCTCAAACAACCCCAATCAATGACCAGGGTTTACTCTACACCCTCATCCTCACACTCCATCTCCAAACACTGTCGGAAGGTCAGAATTATTGACCTCTCGCACTTCCTCATCATCTCATCGATTTATCAACTTTAGTCTGCAGAGGAATTGGCACAAATTACAGATGAACGTCCGCCACACGTCTTCTTCGTCGTCAATGGACGTCATTTCTTTATGGAAAGGCTTGACGAGATCAAGAGTTCAATTCTTTCTACCCCACCCAAACAATCATGAAAGTGACACATAAGGTCGCCTTAGTCGAATGTTTACAAGCAGGGAAGAATAATGGCAGTAACAGTAACCATAAATTTATACTCAAATTCGGTGATGATCCAAACTTTAATTAATTTCTCAAAGGGGCCTTCTCCTGCCTAATCAGGCTCACATTCGTAATTAATTTTTGCAACAAAAGGCCATCATACTAAAGACAAAAGAGGCGTCAAGACCCCGGTTGCCAATTAACGCTATTTTATTATTTTATTATAATAGGATTTTATACTTTCCAAATCAAAGAGAGCAGCAGTAACCAAAGGGCATTTAACAATTCATACAATTACAATATTTCCAAGTCTCACGCCCTTCACCCCCACCACCACCACTTAAGTCAAGCTAATTATTAATTCCTTCCAATGAAGTTCCAGAATGAGTCCATTTGGACCTGTTCCAAGCCTAATTTGCTGATTTCCTTCACCTGCTCCATCACTTTCTATCCAATATCCTTTTTCGAATGTTGGCAAGCCTTGCAAATCCCAAAGTAAGACGAACATCGTTATCCAAATTTAGCCAAATGAGCATGTTGCAGGAGTGCAAAGACTTTGTTTTGGCGTTTGGCGAGTCCCCTTTATGGCAATGTACCTTGCACTTGGTTGAGAATTAAATGAAATTCTACCTCTCTCCGCCCATTGTTAGGGAAATGACACACAACAGATTCTTTATCCGGTTGCATAGGAGTGTGAAAATGGGGTTAAGATCCTCCTAGCGGTACACCTACCTCGCTAAACAAACAACAATCACAAGATCCGCACAGCTTTGATCCATTTAACTTAAATCCATACAGAAATCCAACATTGGAAAGGCTTGAAGTGGGGAAATTAAACCAAGGGAAATGGGCTATCCTTTCCAGTGCCCTCCTCCCACCTTATCCACTCCTGAACTCAAGACCCACTGATGAATTTAGAATTACCATACACAAACCCACCATCATTGTTTTTATTATCCCCTGCAGACAGGAACGTTCAGAACCAGAAGCCAGACGTAGCTCCCGGGGTCTCTTGCCAACAACTCCACATGCTGCATCCGATTGTAACCCAATCTGATGTCGCTTCCAAGGGCACGTGTCCATAGTCATGCTCCTGGAGCTAATGCAGTCACAAGGATATCCCCCACCTGGAATCCCGGGTGTCAACCACCACATAAGGAATCCGATCCATCCGAACCAAACCTCCACTTCCGCCCCCATCCATTTCCTAATGGTTCTTTCAGACTTGAGAAAAGTGGAAGGACTAATGAGCGGTGTAAACTGGTGTCTTCTCCTATGGAAGGCAAGGGTTTGAACGCTAGTCTGGAAGTGGGTAGTTCAGAGTAAAGTCCCTCTGAGAAGAAAAGAAAGATGGACTGAAGATCATGTGGAGGTTGGAGAGAGTTCCCATAATTAGATTAGTCGAGACTAGGATGATGGCAAAGAAAATGTCGGAAGAAAGACGAGCCTATGTCCTACTCTCTGGGGAATAATGGAGATCGGAGACGACGTCAGAGGTCAGACGGACTCCTTTTGTTCATCCCGTGCCGGAAGTGATCCAGGATCTTGCCCTAATGCAACGAATTGTCAAAATGGCCCATTTTCCGTGCCCTCATCCTGCACGACGTCCATTCAAAGAAAAGTTTCAACCTCGTCGCTCTCCTCATCAACTAAAACGCGTCCTCTTCAGAAAGCATTTGAATCCAATCTCACTTTAAAGGAAGATTAACCAGCAACACCAGTTTCAGTTTTGAATAAATTAACCAAGAAATCTTCCCAGAAACTTTCAAAAACGATTGCCTTTTAACCAGTATTTACTACAAAAAATTACAGGGGCTAATTAAGCCCTTCTCTATTACTGCTGCAGTAGATTTCCACCTCCATCAAGATGATCCGATTTCCATTTCCATTGCCAACTCACATGCGATCCAATGAACTCACATCCATTTCAGTTGGAAGGCCACGACGCTGGAAAATCCACACAAACACACCTGGGCTATAAATAATAAACCGTGGAAACTATACGAAATTGTACTTTTTAAGAAAAAAAAACCCTTTGAATGTCTGTGTATTCCATCCGAATTCTTAGTCACTTGGTGTCGATGGAGTATAAACTGCAGTAAACTCCAGATTCCTACTCCGTCTTTTCCCAAATGAAAAAAACCTGTCCATGAAAAACAGGTGCAGTTGTTGCTAAAATCTCAGTTGCCAGAAAACTAAGGAAAAAATTGTTTTAAAATGCAAATATATGCAGTTCTACTAAATAAAAAATGAGTAGGACAATGGAAGACTGCAATAAAGTCTCCAGCTGAATGAAACAAGTCCCATTCTCTCCTTTCAAGTTTTCATTCGTGAGAGTGAAAGTTATTTTCTCCAGGCTTAAGTTTACGTGTTTCGAGATTTGGCAATTTGGCTCTTGAGCTCGACTAATTTCATGAAATTTCCTTGTAGAGTAATCCAATGGAGATGATGAATATTGCACAATACAAGACCAATTTGGAAAATTTTACTCTTGGGGCTAAACTTACCATGGCCATGGAATGGCAAAGTAAATGCGCCTCACCATACAGCGACAAGTGATCACTATGTGAGAAAGTCCTTTGAGAACTATGAAATGTGATGATGGTCCATGTCCAGAAGTCTGGGATCGGGAAGTACTGGAAGGGCTCAAGGGACAGTGGCTGTCCACAGAAGGAACCATCCCGAAACCAAGTCCTTCTCTACTATATTTCCCACCTCCTGAGCACGCCATTTTAGAATTCATGACTGGAAATGTTCGAACAATCAACTGAGCACTCTGGCCAGTCCAGAGCAGGGTTTTTTAGTCCTACTTATGGAATGGAAACGATAAAGTAGGAAGAAGGCGATCGAAGTTCGAAGTTAAGCTCGTTCACGGTGGAACTGATGAGTGAGCTGGCTTTGGTTCAGGTGGTGCTTGATCGTGGTAGTAATTCCTGAGTAACTCATTTGGGTTGGATCTTGGTTGGTGGTGCCGAGGCCAGTCATTAATCCTAGTACGTCGTGCACTACGTAAAGTAGTGGTGGAGGGAAAATGCTTTGTAAAGACCATAAGAACGGGTTACCACTGCTGAATAGCTAACGAAGGATCCTAATAGCCTTACCATTATTGCAAACGTACGATATGGGAGGAGGGGGTGGACGACTTGAAGGCAAAGGAGGGAACGTTTCAATTAATCCCTCGACGTTTGGTTCAAGTAGGTTAAGCTTAAGGTGAAATTCAAGGCAAATCATAGCTTTTACAAACACTTCCATGCCCACTTTGAAATAATAAAAAAAGGCAAAGGGCTCCCGGAATAAAGCCGTGCTTCAGGTTTAACCAGCTTATAAGGAGTATTGCATTGTCATCATTTCCAGTAGAGAAAGTCATTAAACACGTCTTAAGCTCAGGATCTAGAAAGTAATCAATGCACTTGGTACTTAATCAAGCACTCATCCCCAACCATCAGAGCTCTGCAGAAGAGCCAATTGGGATTTGAAGGGTCTGAACCTACGCTAACAATCCCCAGCTGGACCCTGCATGAAAGGTCAAAGAACCTTAACTACCTTAACAAAGCTCCCTTGGTCATAAACCTTTGGTACACCAAAGACTTCATGTCAATGGACTTTTGGAAATAATGTAAAAGTTAGGAGTCAAACTGCAAATGTATGGAAATGTCACGCAACGTCATCCTCTACTTCCGTTTCCATCCAAATCTACCCAACCAGTGAACCAACCAATCCGTATAAAAGTATCCGTATATACCTAAGACTAAATACCGTTTGGAAAAAGTTGAACCTTTGTTGAACTTTTTAGCCGCAATGAACCTGAATTAAAAGCAAACAAACGAATAATGGGCCGATTGAGTGGAGAGAAAGGGAAATTAATTTGCATAACCTCTGTGATGATCTACTATCAACAATCAACAACTTTGCAATTCAACGAACGTTGAGTTGTTCAGTGAGTCATTGACTTCCAGGGAATTTATAAAAATAGGATTAAATATACCCTCAATTCCCAGGAATTCCAGTTCTTCTCGGCAGAAGTGGACCTTGGATACTCTCGTTAGAACCAATTGAATCTTACCTTTCAGGCGATGCGGAAAACAAATTGACGATGTTAGTACAAATGGTTCGGAGGATGGATGTACCACCGCCGTCGGATGGTAACGATTTCCCCTCTCTATTCATACCGATGACATCCAGTTGACATCCAAAAATAAGAATCCAGAACAAGAACAGTAATTGGGAATGAATCAATCACATCCCAAGGGACACAACAAGGGGGTCTCAACGAATACAGTCCCTTATACCTTATACCATCATGATTTCCAACACTAAGGACCGCTCACACGACCACAATTTACGATCAACCAAAAACAGCCGTACAAAAGCAAAAGTTAAAATTCTTGTAAAATTCTTGTAAAATTCGTGCGGCCTGATTGGATGGATTGCCGCCGTGAGGTCAGATGAGAGGACTTGAGAATTCCCCGCATGCCCAACGGGCATTAGAAACTCAAGGGCCCTCTCTAAAAGGCAGACAAAGCAGAATTTCTAAATCAGCCCCAACTTCAAAAACAAGTTAATTAAGATTTCTTAATAATAGACTATTACAATCCTTTCTTTGTCATTCCGCAGCTATTAATTCAGCTCGACCTTGAATCCTATTCCTTCTCTCCTTAGTATAATTGTGACAAATTAACAAATGATTCCTTGACAAATCTCAGACGTAACTGCTTTGAGCCTGATGACGCCATATTCCTTCTCCGTCTCTCAAAAGTGTCGTAATGGAATAATAATCCAATTTCACTAATAGACTCGCGCCAAACTATAATTCCACTAATGGCAGTGGCACGCTTAATTAAGCTGATTTTTCTACCTTACTGCTACTGATGAGGTTCCAAAATACTCCCGTAAACATCCACCAGTCCCTTTTAAAAGGACTTTAGAACAAGTCACTTCTTCTAAACTTTTGTTAAAATTTGGTAATAATCTCTGCGCAGAATTAGCCAGCCCTTGTTTAACCCAAGTCCGAGCCTTAGTTTCTTTAAGCCTTTAGTACCTTGTCGTATTCATTACATAATTAATCCAAAATATAATAAGCACGTTGAAGTTACAAGTTTTGACTTTCATGAGCATGGTACCCATCCCATATATACCAAAATTGTAAAGTTACGAAACTTATAATCTGACAATGCCCCAATTCCTCGTTTTTACCAAGATCAAACCCTGTGGCTTTGCACATTGTGCTAAAATATCAAAGGAGTGTGAAGGTGATGAAAGGAAGGTTGATGAATTGGAGACTTTGAATAACACTGGATGTTACTTGACAAAAGGATAAATCCATATTCATTTTAATACTCAACGTAAGGTCATACGAGAGACGACTGGCCTTTAAATGGCTTTGATTAAAACAGTTTTCTGAATTACAGGAGCCTAGAGAGGAAACCAAATCCGCAACCCACGCCATCAGCAAATGAAAAGAGGATCCCCTCGGCCTATTTAATTATTACAAACCCTAGCCTAACATTCTCAGATCTGAGAAACTAATCTAGCCCAGTAAAGTTAAGGAAACACCCAAAACACCCAATCCATTATCAAAGTCAAAGTGTAACTTTCTTAAGAAAAACTTTTTTTTTCTCTTTGCTTAGAACCACTGTAACAGCTCTAATTATTAGGTCAAGGCATCTTCATATTCAAATCAGAAAAAGGATAAATCATCAGCCATTAACTTCCATGTCTGTGGAGAAAATGATCTTAAAAGGGTTGATCTTGAGACGTTGACTTGAGATCGAATATTAGCTGGGGAAAGGGGGAAGTCCAAGTTATATTAACTTTTAATTAGGGGGCCCTTAATTTAGCTCCTCTGTCAGAAATGTCTCTTCGTTTTAATAAGAAAGTGTCAGGGACTCAGGAGCAGGCGTCAAGTTCTCTCTGTTCAGCTCTGTTCAGAAAGGATTTTCATTAAAATCCCGGAAATGGGGGCCGATTTGGATCCTTTGATTTGTTCTAGTTCAACTAACTACTCCCATTAAGATTTTATTTATGTGTTTCTCTGTCCTACCTTAATCACCTCTCTCTGTTAAATGGAACCCCATTAGTGTTAGCTTTGAAGCCAGGCCACGAGTAGGAGGAAGCTTCCGTTATTGGTTTGACCTAATTCATTCCAATAAGCAGGATACACTCACTATGACACGGGCACGGACCTTCGTCACTCCTCCACTTAATAAACTTAAACATTTCATTACATCATAATCTCAATGCGGGTTTGACCAAACCAAAACCAACTCGCGTTATGATGAAAGGGAATTGGACGCAATGCGCATTTGGTTTTAATCAAGCCGAGCCCCCTTTTAAAGCAATGCAACAAAACAGGACACTTGAGACATTTTAGGGTACTTTTACACCATCCAGTTCCCTCCTTTCACCAACTTTCACCAGTTCTTCCAGCAGAAAGCAGAAGTTCTGGGTCGAAACTATAAACATTGAGTCTTTGCAAAATTTGAATCCAAAATCGATTTTCCTTTACGTTTCGCCAACAGCTGGACTCACCACAAGCTCACTATCATCAATCTATCTATGGAACCATCTTCCGCTCGTTCCTCAATTTTTATAGCATCCTGACAGTATTTACTCCCATCCTCTGAACTTTTGTTTCCAGGCCAGGCAGAGAGATTCATGGTCATGAAAAATGAAATTATCTAGCCAAGCGTAAAAGGTCAACTCTTTTGGGGTCATAAACAGCAGTTGATTCTAGGCTTGGATTGTTTTAGTACGGCAATTACTCCCCTGATTTGGTCAGTTCGGGTAATATAGCAAATATTATTGAGGAAATCCCGGACGACAAGACCCTTGCTTATTTCCCATAAAATCCCTAAAGTGCTTCTGATGCCAATTTTTCATCGTTCAATTAACGATCTTACCTTCCTCACTCACTCACTCTGAGGCAAAAGTGACGCGGAGCAATAATAAATTATAATTTAAGTATTCATGTAACTTTCCACACATTGGTAGCTTCAGTTTCCTCTTGGCAAACTATAAAACTAAGAGCCCTGAAATTCGACACGGTCCTGCCGTCACACACTCCCGTAGCATTTATTATTTATCCAGCCCAACAGCCACACCACCCGAATCCAGGTTAAACAAAGGTCAACTTGAATCTCCTTATATGGGAAACAAAGCTTTATGCCGTAGAACGTTCGGAATCGGAATCGAAGAAGAGTCCATACTTCCTCCATTCCATACTCCCAAACCAAGAGTTTCCGTCGTTTTTAACCGCCGAAGCAGAAAATTCTCATAAAATATGCATTAAAAAGAACAGTTTGGGAGTATATAGTGTCGCGACATGATCTTTCCTCTTCAACGGATATCAAACTAACAAGTTGGCAAAATTGCCGACGAATGAATAATATATTTCGTTTTGGAGTCGCTTTGCGACGACTATTGTTTCCGTTTTGATCATTTGATATCCAAAGTTAGTTTCTGCTCTCACTTTTATGAATCACGCTTTGCCAAATTAATTTTAGACGAATATGCAGAGGATCAAATAAAGCAGGATCTCCACGCACACTGTGACTAATCAATAATTTGTTTCTGGAGAAGCCTATAACACATAAGGGAATCAGAGGAACCAGATATGGCACGATCCCTTTTAATTTGCAATCCAAATTAAAACTGATTTATAACTGGATCCTTCCGTCTCAAACTCATGACGTTTCTGTAACAAGGTCGGGAGCATTTGGGGGTAGAAATTAATGAATTCCATTTAATTCCAAGGAACCAAGGAAGGACGGAAGTATCCTTTGTCATCCCTTCTCAATAACCAAGGCGCATCTGATACAGACAAAACAAAGAACCACAGAAGTGGGATTGATTCCAACCAAAATGAAAATTGACTTTGGGACTTTGATGTCTCTCCCTATGGGTATCTTTCCTTTGTCTCATTTCATGTCACGTTAACGATTATTCAATTTCCCACATGTAGGCGTCGTCAATAAAAGCATTTTCTCCTTCTCTTCAATCCTCTTATTCAATTTTCTCCTTTGGACACTCCAATGCTTCACTTGATAGACAAATCCGATCATAATTTTGCAATACACAGCATGTTTTGAAAATTGAAAATATTCAATTGAACCATGAGCTGGTCTCAAATCCCCTGTTGGGCTGTAACCCATCTAAACAGGGGTCTTTTAAATCTTTAAAATGCATCTGGGCTATTGCAAATATTGCAAATAGGATAGGCACCTACATCGTATTACTTTCTAAGCATTATCTCCATTTCTTGTTTCATTGTTTAGAGAAACATTCCCACACAAAACTCCATGTTTCAGCCATTTCCATAAAAAGAGGAATTTCTCTTTTAAGTATAATCAATACACGACTTCCGCTTTGTGATGGAAATGGGATTTACATGGCTCTCTCCTGGGATTGACTTTAATGAAGGTCAACAGAAGTTCCATTTGCGACCTCTGCAGGGACAATGGCCGGAAACAGAGATCCACTTTTGAGGAAATCAAAGTGGCCTTGTCTCTCTGCCTTCTGAGTGTATCCCTTGAAATAGAAATCCAAGAAGATCTCCGCTCTTTTCTCTGCCAATCTCCTATCCAAATCCTCACTACAGCCCCGCCTTTCCAGCTTTCCAGACAGACAGATGAGGCATTTCCAGTTTGTGTGTGGAATACTTTCTCCCATGTAGTCAGCCATAAGTCAACAACGCAACCAATCCAAAGTCAGTTCCGCTCTATTTAGGAAATATTCAGGCGACGGGGATTAGCTGCTGGAGTGAATACCACTTTGCCATGTCCATTAATTGCAATCACTAATGCCAAAATGGGATTAGTTTGGTTGACCAAGTAGCCACAGAAAAGCTTTAATCGCTCCTTTGTACTGGAATCGCGGTTAAGAGGATGCGGATTGCAAAATGGAGCTTTATTAGGAATAGAGGAAAGTTTTCAAATCCAATCCATCCCTTGTTCTACTCCGACCCAGTTCCAGTGATAGAAGGACGTGATAAGGAAAGCTAATTTCCATATAGAATCCGCGCATAAGGCCATCCATTACTGTCACCTCAGAACGCCAAAGAACACACACATCACATACAGGCTGTAAGAAGGAAGAAGTTGAAGGGAGAGCTCTTTATTAAATGAATTTGGAGGAATGGAGAGGCCGGAACCAAGGACGGGGGCATTAGTTTGAAATTAATCCCTATTCATTAATTCCTAAAAGTCTTCTATTAACGTGGAGAAGTCGTTTACAAGAGAGAGGCTGGGATTCATAATAGGAAGCCATGACAGTTGCCGCAGTTCCTTTTGTCCTCTTATGAACATAGCACTAAACCACACACTAGCAGCTTTAGAAGACCTAGAATTCATTCTCCAGCAGCACAGTTACGACAACTGGGGAAAAGATTTTCATTCCGACTTAATCTAGATTTCACTTTCTTCTGAATAATTAGACACGAAATCTTCTCAACAAGTCAACAACAAAGTTCCCATGTTCCATGATCCTCCAGTTCAACACACCAGGCAAAAGGGAAGAGTCCGGAAGCCATAAAGCTTGACCTTTGTACTCTACCACAAGAACTCCTGTAACTTAATCCAATCAGATGAGCCAATCACAAGTCTGTTTTCCAATTTAGAAGCTTCCTAAGTCAAGGCGAATAAAGTATATATAAGAGTTCGAATTCAGCAGAGTTCATGGTTCCATAATCCCATTTATTTGGAGCCAATTTAATTTCCAAATATAAACCACCGCCTCTCGCACCATAGGTATGAGTCCTTTGAAACTAATTAATCTGGAGAGCCAAGGCATGACCACATGAATCCAGTAGAAATGCAAGGGCCTTCTCTCAGCCAAATAAAGCATGGACCTGGAAGTACTGAAGGACCCACCCTCCATTCCAAATCTGGAGTTCAATTTACTTTGGAAAAAGACGGAATGGATGAATGCACTCCACACTGCTGGACATTTCCATTCGTAGAATTCTTATCACAAACTAATCATCCAATCATTCATCATCCAAATATGGATCACCAGTCAAAAAGAGGCAGATGGATTTTGTCCAATGATGACGTGAGTATGATCAAACGTCGTTACTTATTGGCTAAGAGGAAATTCCCCAGGCACGCTCAATCTAACGCACATCTAGCAGAAGCGCTTATGCAACTCTTATTTCCAGTCCCTGCTCAACTTGATTGTTTTCTTCCTGGATTCAAGTGGTGATTGGGAAGGTTAGAACCAACAAAACTTTAAGCTAGACACGCTTCGTGTTTATGTTCCCATTCTCTCACTTCCATTTCTAAAAGTTCGATTACACGCTAAAACTAATGGAAGTTCTCCTGTCTGCTTTCTTTTGGGTCTGGAAATTAAATCTCACATAACGATGGAATGGAAGAAGCAAGCTAGCTATACCACAGGATGACAGGAGTCCAACCACGCTTTCGAATAGTAAAAACTCCGCAAGTTTTATGAAAAAGAACTGAAAAGGACCCGTTTTTGAAAATCTGAAGGCAAATGCGGGGATGTTTACTATACAGAGAATGGAGTAGGACGTTACATGTTTACAAGGAGAAAGGCTCATCTTGAGAAATATATAAATAGCGATTCTGCAAATATAAAAAATTCAGGACGCCAGGAAAAGTAAAGAAGACGAAACCACTATCGCACTTGACGGCGTGTCCTAAGCTAAATAAGATACTTTCAACGACTCTTCTGCTTAAGTTGGTATTTGTAAAACGCTTGACTGGAGAAACGTAGGATTATCATGTTCCACCGAGCAAAAATCAAGAAAGCTTCAAAATTGAATTTGATGATTTGATGGATACACAACGCATGAGCCTTGAAGGGAGTGAAAAAGCTTCTCGCCGCCCCCGGATATTGGAACATGCAATCAAAAATGATATTTTCAGCCCAGCCCTTCCCTAACGCAGAAATCAAAAGAACTTTGGAGCTGCCCAATTTTGCCAAATATTGGTTATTATTTATAATTAAGGAATTGCGACACTTCCTTCATGCCACTGCCTCATTCCTGTCACCACTCAACAACGAACTCCACCGCAAGTTTCTTTCCATTCCAAACCACAAGGATCTTCTATGCCTTCTATGTCTAAATACCCTCTAATCCTCTAGTCCATTCGGTTTAATTAAAACTAATCTTTTATACCCAACACCAGGCGGAGTCAGGCTCATTTTGCAAAAGGAAAAAGAACTCTTGACCACTTCTTGCCAAATAATCGCCAATTTTTCCAATACATATCCCATGCTAGAATGGTAGAATGGAACTTTGAAATGGAAAAAGAGGTTAACCAATAAACGGCCTTCAAAGCTCCATTTTTTCTTAATAATTTTTAATGATCTTGACTACAATGGTAAATAATAATAAAAGCCAGAAACAAGGGGTGTGAATTATCAATTCAGTTAAAATATTTAAAACTTTCCTTTGTTCCAAATCTTAAAATCCAACCAAACTGGATCCATGACATGAGAGTCGAATGTTGATTTCTGACGCGGAGTCATCAGTCAACATTCGACGTAAGAATGATAAAGTAAAGGATATAACGTAGACTTCTACGTGCTAATTCCACCACCTAAACCAAAGTCACAGACTCTATTTGAATAGTCAACAAATCAATTCTCGCGGATATCACACATAAAAATCAACCAGTTTGCAGAGCAAACCTTGAAATAGTACCGAAAAAATTGCATCATTGAGATGATCGTCACAAGGGGAAATGGAGGTCCAAGCATGACGACCAATCACTGAAGCATCCCTGACAAAAATTCATCGACCGAAACAAGTATTTCGGAACTCATTCACAGATCGATTCCTTCACTTCTGTAATAGGTTTTTCAAAATTCTTCTATATTAGATCCCACCTTGGATGGATCCAATCCATCTGTGCTCCCTCTTGGAAATCGATGAGAATGATTTATTTATTACTTAGGAATTCATCCCCCAATGGATATTGCTAGAAGCGCAGAAGGACGACCTGACCTTCTCCGTGTGAAGAGCCCCCAATGGCGATATGTCACCTAACAAAGTCACTATCAGTGTCAAAGTATAACCGAGGAGCATCCAAAATTGGATTCTCAATACACTTATCTATATTTACTTTTCATTCACTCGCTAATAATTTCCAGTCATCTCCCTCCATTCGGCAAAGTTGACAATTTTATAATATATAAAACGAAATAATCCTAATCATGGCTGAAGCATGAATTGGAGCAGCTTCAGATGACACCAGCAGAAGCAGCGGAGTGTCAAAAATGACTGCGCGGACTCTGTCTTCCATATTTATGACGCGGAATAAATTAAATTAAAGGAACGGGCTTCTCGAATTGGAACTCGTGTTCCAATTCCTCGTGTCATAACAACAAATACGACTTCTATCATTAAATGCTACTTTTACGTAATTGGACAGATCACATGAGATCAATGTGCGTCGCAATTCAACTCTAGCACAAGCTCACGACCTACATATCTCATACAATTCCCCAATTACGACCAATGTGCGTTTCTGCTGCTGCAGCACAAGCACCAGCACCAGCTTATCCTGTCTTACGTCGACGGATGAAATGCGAGGCAAAACTAAAGACTAAAAAACGTCCGTCATCAACATATACGACTTATCTTCTGCATCATACGATCCAAAAAGACAAAAAACAAATTCATCCCTCCCTCATGCATCACCCGTTGAAACATCCCCACATCCCACATGTGCCGAGAGCAGTGGCCAGTATCAACTCCACTTTTTCTGCAATAATAGCAACAATAATTGGCGGTTCCTGTCAATGACCATGGAAGGGGGTATAGCAAACAGTCTTCCAACAGTACTAACGGACAACTCGCATACAATCAAGTACAATGCAACATGTGCACAAGTGACAGGTGCTTTGATCGTTTGCCGATGAACCAAGTTCAACGCCGTCCCAGAGAAACCTTAGGAAACCTCAAAATTAGAAATGAGCTTACAACATAATAGCATTACAACATTGGTAGACAATAGGCAATGAAGGAGGCGTCGTCATAAGGGCAATTATGAATCAAAAGCATAAGCGATTCCTTCAATAAAGTACTCCAATAAAACATCAATAAAAATCAGCCTTACTAATCCAGGGCACGCGTCTTAATGAAAAGTGAAAGCAAGTAAAACAAGAATGAAAACAAGAAGCTTACCACACTAGATTGATGACAAACATTCTGTGAAGCTCAAAATATTTCATTTGAGTCTTCAACTCCCGTAAGAAGTTCTTCTTCGGTGATTTCTCTCCCACAATCCCAGTTATGTTCATTTATAACTTAAAAATTATTTTAATTTCAACCCACCAAGGGTATTGGCACAAAGGGGAGAACTTCAAGCACCAGCCAGTGCTTTATTTTGTATAAAATCCCCAGCCTAGTAGATGTTTATACAGGTGAGGAGAGGACCGAGTGTTCGGATTTGTAACAAATTGAACAATGAATGCGTCCTCACAACTTGGGAAATTGAAGTTTTCCCATGCACAGGAAATGGACTTGAGGCTTCAAGAAGTTCAGGTGGCAATTATTGGCAAAGTGGCAAAGAGACAAATGGGGACCAATGGGGATGTGACGCAAGTGTCGGTCCAGGGGGCTTTTACTATAGGGGCAGGTCCAGGGTCAACTTCCTTTGCAAAAGGGCTTCGATTGTCGTGGGACAACTCTTTCGTTAGCTTGTTCCGGCTCCAAAGACAGACTGAAGAGACAGATGGAAGATTGGCGTACGCTAAAAGCGTGAAACGTACAACCTCATGAATTGTCTGAGCTCAGTAGCTTCCCTTTGTGCGGTGGATCATCTGTGGGATTTTGGCCATCGTCGAATGAATCTTCCCCAGTGCAGCCAGTAACAACGGGCATAGGAAGGAAACATAGGGCCAAAAAGCTACATGGCAAAATAACATCAGACAACTGCTCAATTTGAGTCAAAGACCCGACGCACATAGTCCAAAGCCAAGTAATACTTGAACAACTCAACTTGAGAAGGCAGAGGATTCCTAAACTTATGTCTACGCTACGCCAAGAGTCAATTCAAGTCACTTGAATTGACTTCCGAATTTTTATATTCATAAGGGCAACTGGAACACGGGAATATTCCATTATTTCTCTTCCTCTGGCAATACTTTCAGGACGGTCAGTTAACCAAAAAATCAATAAAGTGAATAGAAAATACTTTTAAAACTTACGCTTCAAAATGGATTCTAAAAACTGGAAGGATTTTGTTGAAATGTCAAGTACAAAATCCAAGGATGTTTCCGATTGTATTTAGACTCAAATCCCTCCTCCTAACCCTCCAAATCCAGCCTTTCGATTGAGGTCAAAGGGTTTGGATTTACGACTCGAATGGATTTAACAAACGAGGGGGGAAGTTCCTTATACGCAGTTGCAGAATAAGTTGGGATTGGGACATTGAACTCCTGGAAAGGAAAGAATATTGAAGGATTGGGAGAAAGTGGAAATGAAGATATTCCCGTATACATAAGAGTCCATCAAGATAAAGCTTTTGAAAACAAACAACTTCACAACAACCCCACTTCCGAAATATTCAAACGCATTTAAAGCGTAGCCAAGCATCTAAGGATGATGGATCTAATGTTCTTCCGTGACCAAAAGACATTTCCATTCCAATCTCATTGGAACAGGAGTCGAAAAGGAGTTTACGTCTTTGAGATTACAGGAACGACTTTCTTCCTTTCACTCGCCACTTTCACTCCAAGGACACGCGACTTCATAATCATGCTCGACGATAATCTACCCAGAGAGATATGGCCATACACTTCCCTTCCTTTAGAATGAACTTCTCCCTCCAGCACCACCACCAGTGTATAATAACAAGGAATAAAAAGGAAGAAAATTCACACAAAAGGATTTCATATTGATAGGAAGGTCATAAGGAGGGAAAGTGAGTGCGACAGCAGAATTCTAACGCTTTCAAAATGCCACATAGAAAGGGAAAGTTCCTACAACAAAGAAAGTAGAAGGAGAATCAGTACCATGAAAATTCCTTTTCTTACCAGCACCCCAGTGAAAGCAGAAGGAGAGAGAAAGTTCAGATTTTCCTTTCTTACTCTCGCTCCACTGTCATTCCGATTAAGGTCAAGGAGATATCCTTCGTCGCAGTATCAAAGATCAAAACCAAAGTCCTTGGCTGGAGTCCTCAACTCCTCTTCTTTCCAGTACAAGAGGCCAATTAAGGCTCAATGAGGATATCATGTTACTTGTACTTTGATACTGCCTCTCTTCCGGCCATAAATGAGGTGTATTATTCCACCAATCACAACTTTTCATATTACCCTGCTGAGATGCTCAAAATCTAAAATTAGAAGTCGATTTTCTTTCACCCTGTCTGAGGAACCTGAGAAATAGGATTGGATGATGATGATGAGAGACTATGATCGTCATTTTCCAAATTGGAAACAGCGGACGCTTTTCCAAGATTTCCACTCTCCAAGGGAGACGAAGAAAAAGTAAAGCTTTCTTACAAGATGGAAAGTATAAAGTTGCTATAAAAACAAGGGATGAGGAATTATAAACTTTCCCTAATGGAAAACAGAGTTACAAACCATCGCACCTGGAAAAAACGACAATCCTATTTGAATCTGCTCTGGTCTCCTTAATTCTGTTATCCAGAGATACAAAATGTACAGTGAATGTACAGTGAATGGAATCTAATGTCCTTGAGAGCCTCTTTTCACCAGCTGCAGTTTAGTAAATGGCAGTCCATAGAAGTTATAACCTTCTCAACATTGGAACATACAAATTACCTGTCACGAGTATAAGGCTCACATGAGAAGGGAAAGTAAAGGATGATATTAAATTAAATATCGACAGAAAGACACGAAAGGACTTTCTGAATAACTTTTTTTTGTATAATTGAATTGAATAGGAAAGAACGCAAGTGGAGTTTAGTATGTAATTAACTCCCCCGGTTAACCACTACTTGTCAACTGGCACTTGTTTGACGAAGAAGAACTTAAAGAACTTGAATTTAAGATGAGTCCCTTTATGGAATATTTTTGTAAACTAATACAGCCAATGTTAAATATCCTTGGGGATTTCTCATCAGAATCCACAGAATGGTTCAAAGCTTCATTAAAAATGAAAGTGTGACAGCCTTGAATTGTTTATCCTTTTGGAATGTTCCAAAATACCGAAGAGAGTGGAGGAATTCGGATGAATTCAGACACTGCTAAAGGAAGCAAACTTCCTAGCCCTTATAATTAATGAAAAGATTCGGGTAAAGGATGACAATAACTAGGTGGAATTCATCAGAAACCTTTTGCCACCCAGGGGAATAAGACAACTTTCGTTGACAACGTTCTTTTGACAAAAGAATTCCTTTCTTCCATGTAGTTGTAGTCGGAATGAGCATTCGTAATTGAGATCGATCCACTGGGAAACCTTGCAAAGACCCAATTTTGCAAACTTTCTTCCCCGACCTTCACCTGCCCTTTGCTTTCACTAACTCTTAGACTAACCCAGGGTTAACCCTAGGGGGAGGATTTGGATTTGTGAGTTGAGCTGAGTACTTTGTGCATATCCATCCATGTAAAAGGAGTTCAGTGGCAGTGGCGGGTCAGCCACAGGGGTTTAAATGCCTGTCGCCATTACTGAGTTATTGATTGCCAATATCCCTGGGCATGGAGGCTGTTCCAATGACATGAAACCCCTTGTCGACTTCCTTTGGCACGCCATCAGCTCAATCACTCTGAATTGATTTCACTCCTAACTTGAATCCATGATAATCCATGATATCCAGGATATCCATAAACTAGAAACTTTGTTTTTAAGCATCTTAACTCTGTCCATTATTCCAATAAAGTTGGGCCGTTAGCCTCTGTGACAGCTTAAGAGTAAGTAAGGTACAAAGTACAAAGACTCACCCCATAAACCAGTCCACGGTGTCGCGGAG
Source organism: Pseudachorutes palmiensis (assembly GCA_009869845.1). NCBI lineage: Eukaryota > Metazoa > Arthropoda > Collembola > Poduromorpha > Neanuridae > Pseudachorutes > Pseudachorutes palmiensis. Next base: position 8,288 of record VNWY01000057.1, on the reverse strand, counting down.
GTATTCTGGTAACCTATCCAGCTTGCTTGATTTTCTCTAGCACACTTTCCCACCGAAAATAAATAATTTATTATATTGAATACTGCTTGAGAGTAGGTTTCTTCAAGGGGAAGGTGCACTTGAAAGGCCCTTGAAACAAGTCCGCTTAGGAAAGATGAAGTACTGCTGTATATTTGTATTGTTGTTGTAACAAGAAGAATATGGGGTTCGTTTGCGACGACGTCACTACTGACTCACACCGAGATACGGACGTTGTTGTGTACAAACAAGTCATATCTCCTCCGTGCACTGCTCCAATAATACCACCAGACCAACGGCAAGTGATGTCTTCTCTACAGGTCACACACAGCTGCTCAGGAGATGATCTATTAGGAGCAAACAGAAAACATGAAACACACATAGCAAAGGATTTAGAACAAAGTATCTTCTTTTGCAAAGGATTTACCTCTCTCATCCTCTGTGGTGATGAACTGAAGAGGAAGGGTGGGCTGTGGTAGAGGGTATCGATTCGGGTCTCGTTGATTAAGAATTTAGACTGATTATTCTGGACTTGGATGGCACTGGAGAGGAATGTTGGAACTCATACTGTCCTCCTCGACCACTATTTAATAATAAGAACAACTATATCCTTCTCTCTCTGTCATTTAGTCATCAAAAGAGCAGAGAGTGTCCAGCAGAATCAACCATCAAACCCCCATGTCGCTTCCTGTCCAGTAGTCATCTAAACCACAAAAGAACAACCAAAATAAAACATATTCATGTCAATATAAACACCAAGTCACGGAAAACGGAGTATAAATGATATTTTGGTTACCCAATGAGCTGTCAATGGACTGTAGGGGTGGTGGGTGGGTATGTCCAGGTCCTTGGAGGTTCGTCAGAGTCCACCGTCTGAACTGGAGTGTCTTCCATGGAAGGAGATCCGAGAATGTCCAAATTGGAACTTGTCTTGATTTCCCAGCTGAAAGGAAGGCACGGAATTCCTGGTGACGGAGGAAAACTTTTGGACAGGGCCAAAGGCATGCGCCGCCATTCAGACCTCCCCTTCATAAAGACAAGTGACACTTGGGACATGGACACATGGACACATGTCAACCCAGGCACGTCAATGGGGTCAATGCTTCAGTACCATTGAGTACCCTTGTCGCCACATGAATCCAGTAGAAATGCAAGGGCCTTCTCTCAGCCAAATAAAGCATGGACCTGGAAGTACTGAAGGACCCACCCTCCATTCCAAATCTGGAGTTCAATTTAGTTTGGAAAAAGACGGAATGGATGAATGCACTGCTGGATATTTCCATTCGTAGAATTTTCTTATCAGAAACTAATCATCCAATCATTCATCATCCAAATATGGATCACCAGTCAAAGAGGCAGATGGAAAATTCCGTCCAATGATCGTGCAATCGGCTCAAACGTGGACGTATTCTCTTCTGTGTGGATAGTGAGTCACTGGAATGATTGTCCAGAGTGTAGGACGTGGACCTTCTTTCCATGGCACTCCAGTGTCCAGTCCACCCAGGTAATAAGTGGACTTGGGCCGTGACCGGATCGGGAGACATGCCGACTCAACATCTCCCAGGCTAGGGGATTCGTCCCGAGATGGGATTCGCCCTTGACCCAGGATCTGGAAAGAATGGGAGGCCTAATCGTATAGGGATTTTCCCTTTATCCGTTTTGAGATTTTATTGTGTCTGACAAAGATCATTTTGGACAGCCGAAAATAATTATGATAATAAATACTGTATAAATACGCGTAAACCGAGGCTCATTTCCAATGAAAATTGATTGAACTTGTCACTTTTACATCACATTGTACGGAGAAAACATAGACTGGAAACCTAAGCAAAAGTAATTAATTATCCTTATAATAATAACCTGTAAAAGCGTCGTGTTTAAATGCCATGTCATTTTACCAACCCTTGAGAACAGAAGTTGAAATTGGGAACTTAAACCATTCTAAAGGGATTTTTAAAACTTAAGAGGGGCTAAAAACAGGAAATTACGTTAAGGCCACTTTAAAAATGAAATTTAATTTTAGACCGATACTCCAAGGGAAGAGTCTCATCTGAAGGAAGAAGACTATAACCATTGGGATTAGATTGAAGTATGGTAATAATAATTTAAATCCAATTCTAACACACCACCTTTAGCATCCGCTCTGTAATCTGTAGCATTTTCTTTGGAAGATGAATTGGCGTCTGTGGTATAGGAGTAGGTCAAGAAACGCTGGAGGTTTTACCAATGGATTTGAAGCAGTGAAGGAAATTGGTGTCTAAAGGCGTCTCTTTGTGAATAATTTCTACATGGACGACAATATAGTCCATGTTCTCCAATTAATTTCCTACAACTTCCAACCAACGTGTACGTTCTCCCTCTGAGCAAAAGAAAAGACAAATTAAAAGAAATTCATCATTTAATTAATTTAATTAATCAATAATGGTCCTTACCGGAGTTGAAATACTAAAGTGTGGGTGTAAATTAATAATTTCGAAAAAGATTTCGGCTGAAGCTGATATTGCAATGAGTTCTCTGAAATAAATACAAATTCTAATAAGTTTCCTTGATCATCCAGTGGTATTTAGTGCTAAAATATTGCTTACATGCTAAATAGCAGGAAACGGATTTATTGAGCTGCTGTTGCACTTTAAACACTCGGCTCATCCTCTCCGTCTTCCTCCTCTTCTACTTGCTCCAGCCAAAGAAGCCACTGATTCACCTGAAAATAAGAATTATGTTTCAAAAGGTAGAATTGACCAGGGCCAATTAAACTAATGAACTCACCTGAAACAAAGCTTTTCCTTTTCCGGGGTAGTCATCACGAATGTCTTCCTTCCACTTCAAGAACGCCTCTTCTTCAATAATGTCCAAGTCATACATACTCATGAACCAACGGAGAAGCATCACTGTTTAGAATAAAAATCAAAATGAGTAAATGTCATGTAAAACTTCATGTAAAAAGCTATTTTACCTTTCGGGCAATCCATAGCGAACCAAGTTCCTTGCATTGCATAAACTGCGATGACCTGGAGGTCTACCCGCTCCTGCAAATAGGTGGAGAGAATTGGCTTGAAATTGATGAGAAGTTGTCGCTCGCTGTCTCGGACAATTTTGTCGCTCTGCTCGTTCTCCTGATTTTGACAGACTTCCTGTAAAGGTAAAAAAATAACATTTAAGAAACTTCCTTTGATTACAGTCAATTGAAGCCAAGCGCTAAGGAGAAAAGGTAAAACCTTAAAAGTTCAATGATGGATCGTGTAAGCAGATTTTAATAATAGATTCATTAGTCTCACATGAACGATGAACTTGAATATCACTGTCATAAGAGCACTGATGAAGCCATGTGATGTGTGATACGCCGAATCCACATTCGCGGTAATCCAATTGGCAAGTTCTTCAGCTTTAGCGCTTTGCTACGCAACGAAAACAAAACAGATATGAGAACATGATCCTTGTTATCATGGAGGGAACAATAAAAGGAAAAATCAGTACTTCTTAGAGGATAAATAAAATCATAAGAATTTCATAATAAAGGGTATCATCATTTAGAAATGGGATTCTGCATATAAATAAAATATACCTGGAGTTGCTTTGTCATTTCCGCTTGAATCTTCAGAAGCGGGAACAAGAAAGAAAGTTCGCGTTCCTCCAGGATATCCGCCATGCGATCCTTTGTACGATCAATTTTCGGCAACGTGTTCAGCATCTGGATCTGAAGTATGCGACAAGACATGTGAGCAAATCGGAGATTTATCGCAAATGTGCTATAAATAAATTATTATTACCTTGCTATCCTCAAACATCTTGCACAATTTGGCCTTGTCCATAGATTTGCTGAGTTGCTGCAAAACGAGGAGCAAGAATGGATAGTGGTTTCCGTTCTCGGTGCAGTCGGCGACTTCTGCCAAGGATAAATTCCCCTGAGCTACGGCGCGTGACGCATACGCTGCAACATAGGACTTGATCCTCGGAATATCAGACTCAATGTCAGCCATAAGATCCAAGATGTTGCGGAAAATGTCGTGGAATTGTGTAGGGGTGATAATTTCCAAATCAACCAGATGAAGTATGAGGCAGTAGACTTCCTCACGCTCCGTTTCTAAAAAAAATACAACTTTTATAAATTCATGATCCTGGAAATTCAAGCGTCTACGTGTTGTTGAGATTTCAAGCTTACCGTTGCGGTCCATTGCTTTATTAATTGCAGAAGTCATCAAATCCACAACCATCTTTTCTGGCATGTTGAGACCTTTCACAGCATCAGCCGCCTCCTTGACATCCTTGTGTTCATAGTATTCGTCCAAGCACTGCATCAACTTCTTTAAGATCTCGTCCTTACTTGGTCCCTAGAAAAATGAAAACAGGTCAAGTTTCAGTATTCCGATTCACCCATATTTTGTTAGTAATATGTAAAAGTAACCTTCTCCTTTGAAGTCTTCAGTTTTTCGATCGTGTTCTGCGCAACTTTCGCAAGGATGACTTCCTTTGGTGAAATCACATTCTTTGGAGAAACCAACTTCGGAGGTGCTGGTTTCCCGTGCTCATTGTTGCGCGTCTGACCAAACAAATGTGGTGGCTTTGGAGCCTGAGTAAACATCTTGATCATCGAGTTTGGTGGCGGACGAAGGGACAGTTCATCCTGTGTTGGAAGCGACGCCATTTGCGAATTCCCAACTCCATTGGAAGCAGGTCCTTGGTTGTATCCTTTGCGAAAGCGTGGAGCAACAGGAGACTTCTCATAACCTTTAGAAGGAAATTGATATTATGTGATACAGCTTCTATTACGACAATCAATTATTTTCAAACACACCATTGGTGACAACAGTGTTGTGAATATTCCGCATTTGATTTTGACCATATGGTTCGTGCATGCCGTGGTTAGAGAAGTGATTTCCCTTGTTGCTTTTGTGGGAATAGTAAGGATTGTTCATTTGGCCATTTGCTTGATGACTGTATCCACCCATAGTCCCTTGTGGACGGTAATTACTAATCGGTCCTCCGTGAAAGCCATTTGATTCATGCCTATAAATTAAGATTAAGTTACAAGAGCAGGAATGACTCAAGTAAACAATATTCGTGGAACACATTTTTACCCAATAGATTTTTCCCCAGGTGTGATTACACCTGGTCCGGTTCCAAGACTCGACACACCGAGTGGAATGGCAGCAAAAACGTCCTCCATCCCAGTCATCTTCTTTGACGACATAAACGAACGTGCACGTCGAGAATCTATCAACAAAATTAAGGCAGTGAAAAGCTTTGTATAATGTTGAAGTTTCTATTATGTATTATTATCTATTATATTCTATTATAAAATGTTCAGTTTGGGTATTTACCAATGTTCATAAAGCGAAAGTCATCGGTGCCCGAGGAATCGAGGATTCCCAACTCGTCATAGGCTTCTCGTCGAATCACTTCGATCGGTTTCGGGTTCTCCTTAACAGAACCCGTCTGTTTCGGGAGCCAGTTATTCGCTCGCAGCTCAACAACGTCTTGGAGCATAAAGCGAATTCGAGGCGGGAGCTTATCACTCTTCGAGAGTTCTTCGATGCGTGAAAAGTATTGATCCATCAAATACTTCCCTCGATCATTGTCCAGTAAATGCCCGCAAGTACTCATTATCTGAGAGAGACATTCCAGTTCTTCCGCCTTCGTCTTCTTGACCAACTCCTCGCAACATCGGTGCAAGATGGAGTGTGTGAGCATTTCCAATTTACCCAGTTCACCAATAAACTGTTCACAAAACAATTTTTAAGAATATAAACAATCAATTTCAAATAAGCTTATGAATATAATGAATATTTATTTAAAAAAAATACCTTGATGTTTCCAAGCATCTTACGCTTTGCCAGCAATTTGTTTTCTTCCTCTTCCGGCGTAAGGCGCTCAGTTCTTTGGTCATATAGGGCAGAAGCTCGGGTTCTGTTAGTGTACTCATCTTGACACTTATTCAGGAGGAGGCGACGAAACGTAGTAGTATGATCAGGGTTTGGAGGATCGAAGTTCGGAACTTTCTTTGATAGCTTCTTACATAACTGTGCATACATACACACGTACTTGGGTTCTTGAAGTGCTTTTTCGAATATCTAAGTCATAGAAATAGATTTAATTCAATTGAAAAATAGACTTGTATTCAATCCAGTTAGTAACTTACCAAGAGTATAACTCCCTTCAGAAGACTTTGAGTATCGAGCCCAACATCAGTCAACAGTTCGTTGCTCAACCTATCGAAGGTTTGCGGCGTAAGCTTATTGAGGATGGAACGGACCTAAAAAAAAAACCAGAATAAAGTAACTGAACACACCAAACCACATTATGTACATTATTTATACTCTACACGTACTTTGCGAAACTTGACATCATCGTGGTTTTCCGGAAGTGCATCTCGTTTAATAGCAGAAGGCGGAACCCATCTTTCGGTTACTGATTGGGAGCGTATATCGTCCCTGTAAAAGATAAATGAGGAAAGAACCACGTTAGAAGAACAAATATGATTATCAAGGACTTGGGAGAGCCGAGAGATGATGATGACTCATGCTCATAAAAAAGTACAATTGACTTGCCTGCCTCCTAAAACACGAGAAGCACCCCCCTGAACTGCTACCCCTTCCGTTGTTAGTTTATTTGCCACGGCGTCCGAAAAATTTAAACGGTGAAGACTGAAAAGCGGTAGTGTATCAGATTTTGAAGGAATGTTGCTAGGTAGTGGTACCAATCTCCTTGATTCAATTCCTGGAAATAGAAATGTTCAAATAATCAGTTGATTCCCATGGATGATGAAACACTATTCAACACATGGACATGACTGATTGGTAAACGTGTAAAAGGAAAGTGGGACGGAGGAATGGAATCAAACAATGGAGGCCTAATAATCGGCCTAATAATCTTCCAAGGTGTATAGAGTTAATTAATCTTCGTTTTAGAATAACAACTAAAGTAAACGTACGTTTGTGACTCATTATCTAGTACGGAGGAAGAGAGGTACGAGGCGGTAATTGGTACACTAAGTTAACTGACTGATTAGTGATTGATAATTGACAAGAAATGAAAGAGCTGCACAGAAAGCACATGCAAGAAAGACAGTGGGAAAACGAAGAACTGAAAAGAGAAGACGGAGAAGACGGAGGATTTTGTGAGGTCGAGGCTGTGGACTGGACAGGAAGATCCCGCCTTTGAGGGAGACAAAGGGCCATGAGACGGCTCTGAAAATACGTAAAGAAGTAAAACAGAACAAACCTTACTGTGTCAGTCTCTTGGAATAAAAAGATTAGTCTCAGTAGGCACGAAATGAATACAGAATGGAATTTGGTTTTTTAGCAAATTGAGTCTTGCAGTTTTTTTTTGTTACTTTTGGAATAACGGAAAAGGCGTGTATATGCACGATGAAGTAGTACGTAGTCAAACCACCTAAAGTGTGTGTATTACAAGTCCACTGAGGGTGCAAAAAGGACTTTTACGCCAAAGGTCAATTTCTGTTTTGGGTGAAGGCGATGGGAGTCCGAAGGTATTTCTTGGTGTTTATGAACTATTTGATAGAGGAAATGAACTAGTTGTTGAATAAACTGCCACAAGGGACTGTATATCACTTGACCTGATTCTTGCAGCAGAGTTCAAGTTCCTCTTGCGAGAGTCACTGACTTGTCTTCCTCCCGAGCTGGACTGGATGTTTGATGAATTAATTGGCGTATAAAAATTAGCCTAGAGACAGGAAGTGGGCCTTTATTCTTGGACTGGAGGTGGATAGTAGAGTGACTACTACGACTGAGAGTGGAGCTAATGAATGGGAATTCTGGGAGATGAGTAATGAACTCTCCGAGTCGTTTCCCTTGCGAGAGAGAGAGGAAAGAACCAGTCGGAACAAAACGTAGAAACGAGAGGAAAGAGGGATCAGAAACGACGACAGAAGCCAATGGCCGAGGAACACAACCAACAAATACGCAATTGAAACATAACAATCCATTCTCGATAATCATAAATAATACGTTCTTTGCATAATGCTATTTCGATAAAAAAAGGTTAATTCATGTGATTCATGTGAACCTTATTCTCTGAGAAATAGCTTTATTTCCTATATGATTGGGGTTTAGTTTATTTAGTTTGTTTCTGCAGACATTCTTAGGCGAGCCGAAGTGGTGTGTTGGCTACACACATGCCTTTCAGCAGGCGAGATATGAGATCGATAACCGGCTGGGGCAAGGAACTTTTCGTTGCCACTACGACTCGCCCAGGGCCCTCACTAGCCAGAGGAAACCCGAAAAAAGAAAAAAAAAAAAAGAAAAAAAAAAAAA